>OZ001650.1:17467979-17769580 GCA_963924145.1 Pyrausta purpuralis
ATATTTTAAGTAGTGTTATTAAGCAATGTTGTGTTTACCATAGCATTGTCTAATTAGACAATTTTATAGCCATTGGCAAGAAATAAGTACAAAAGAGTTGTAATCAATGGCGGATATAGCTATAACATACATAACTACATGAGCTATGGAGGGATGCCATTCTACCGATTTTAGAGCTTTGGGAAAAAAATTGAAGCGTGTACTGCAGGTTGCAGGTAACGTGTATTTATGATTAAGGTCTAGGCAGTAAAAGTGTTTTTAAATCTCAATTTTACTTTTCCGAGCAAAAATGTACAAAATAAATGAAAATTTATTCGATTTGAAATCTTTCTGCCACCACTATTTTTCGGTACTTACGAAAAGGTACTTTATATTATTTTATTGCTATTTTTGTTTGTTAGTGTGATGGCTTACATTATGCTCCATTTTAATATTTATCAAAAGATTGGCTGAGACAAGTGTTCGGTCGTGGTTTCGCCACGAGTGGAATACGGTTGCCCGTAATAAGTACATATGTACATACGGCTTTAAGGTGATATAATAAAGATTTCATAAAAACACATTCCTTTTTTTGGTCGGATTCTGATTCCAAGTGCGAAACGTTGAAAAAACGCTGGAATTGTGACGGTAGATCACCGTTACGAAGTAATTCGCGGCGCATCATGGGCCGTCGCGTTCGCACAGGTAGAACATACCCAGGCAGGCGCCTGTTGGGCCGGATGAGTGCGGGCGAGGGCCGCTGCTTCATACTTAGAGGCCATGATGGCGCATCGTCAGCGCTGCTTAGTATGTAGAATTATGTATGAATGCCTTGGGCTGTAATCTTTTATTAGCATTAAAGCCCGATTGACTGTAAATTCACCCAACTTGTTCCTCTTTTTTCGCAATGAAAATGAGGGTAGGATATTGGAAGCAACGCATACCAAAAGTCTCAGCTGAGATCAAAAATGATCTAAATAATTAGGACTGGCTGACATCGCGTGTCAGCTCGGCCGGTATTTGCTACAGATCAATATCGCGTATTGATTCGGAGCGGAAAATGCGGACTGGCTAGCATCGCGTGCTAGCTCGGCCGCGAAGCGTAAAGCATGCATGGTGCAGCCACGCTGGGTAGTGCGTTTTACTTCACATTCACTTTATGTGTATATAATACGTATCACTATAAGGTAAGTTACGTTTAGCACGAAATAAAAACTTAACGATATATACTGTGGTTACTGCGTGCGTTGTAACGGCGCACGCGCACGGACACGAATGAGCGACAGGCGGCTGGCAGTGCTGTGAGGCGTGGGAGGGAGTGAGGTTTTCTACTTTCTCTTTCTTGCGCTAAACCTGTGTGCGAGTAAATATACGCGTAGCAGGGCATACTACATGGTCAATTAAATCTCAGAGTCGAAGGCAGGACAATTAATGTTAATTTCTAAGAAAATAAGCGTTTTTTTTTCAGAATACGCCTATTGCGCTAATATAAGGCGAACATAGTTTACCAAAAGTTTGATGTCGTTTTGTACAACAATAAACGCTACGTCCTGAACAATATGGTCTATATTCAAGTGCCAGCTCAAAATCTATCAATCGAATATTTACTCCAACGATTGCTCTTGTCAGATTTTGGTTATTTCGCTTGTAGAGTAATAAAATCAGAAATAATTAGAACATGTTGATAATAAAGTAATAGCTAGTTCAAATGTTAAGAGAGTCATATTTGGTGTTTCTAGTGAGCTTATGTGATGTATTTTGTTTCTTATTGAGAGATAATTCAGAATTGTAGGTACTGTACTTATAGTCGGGGCGTGATGGCCGGGAGCGGAACAAAGTTAGCTGGGTCCGCTAGATTATTATATATCTTAGTTGCTTGTCTTGATGGGTCTGTGCCTTAAACTAACCCTATGCACACTATTTATTATTCATATGTAATGTCAGCTATTTTAATTGCTTTGGTTATATCATTTTAATGGCCGAATGAGGGCCTAATCAATGTTATTGACTCATAAAACAATAGAATCAGATTGGGTATTATATTACCGTTACTATCAAAGCTTGCAAATTGCCGTAATGCCATTAACCCTTCTAATCACCATTCGATTGCTTCGATTACAGTATTATTCATTAATTCCACTTAACATGCTATTATTTGAACTATAAAGCCTATTAATAACCTCTCGGCCATGGAAAGGTGCTGCGCTTTTAAAGTGAATACCGGCGAAGCTTAATGTACCTAGCTATCGCCTACTACCTTATATCTTAGACCCCTTACACGTTTAGCATCGATGCAGTCACGCGTTTTGATAACGCGCTTAAGCATCGCGACTCACGCAACGTACATATTTAATTTTGCATCGATGCAGTCGCGCGTTAGCATCGATTCAGAAGCGCGACTGCATCGATTCTAACACGCGTGAGTAGCGATGCAGTCGCCAAAATTCAGTACATAATTTGACAATTTCCAGCTTCTGTCTCTAAAAGTAGTGCAGTGTGAATAGATTGTCATTTTGCGACTGCATCGATGCTAATGCGCGTTAGCATCGCGGCTGTATCGATTGTAAAACTAGCGCAGTGTCTTAAGGTTGACATTTTGCGACTGCATCGCTGCTTAAAGTCGCAGTGAGTAAAGGGCCTATTATACAGATACTAATTAGTAAAACATACACCGCTAGTGGCATTTGTGTAGCGTGAGGTCTCCGAAATGTTAAATAAAACTGTTTGATATTGCGAATATTTAACTATAAATCTCTTCTCATAACTACAAAATATCAATCATATTTTGAAAGAGGAAATAATATTTCTGCGGCTAAAGTCTGAAAACCTAGAAAGAAGAAAATAACGTTTTGCGTATAGTTTTATTTTTCCTGATGCATCAAATATGTATATATATTTGATGCAGCAGAAAAAATATATCCTTTTATATATTTAATACATCGGCATATGCCGGTGGCCATGCCGCTCATGCCGCAGCGACGGCCGCTAATGCCGCAGCGGCATTTTCCACAGTATCTGACACTGACGGTTAATCGACGTATGCCGCCGGCATATCCGCCGGGCGGTGTGGATACACCACAAGATGCCATTTTAAATCCGTAACCTGTAAAATGCCTACTTCTATGTTATTTTCATTTAACTTTAAAAATAAAGGGCAAAAATATTGAAATTGTTTAGAATCGCTAAGTCTCGAAATGGTTTTCGAGTTTTCATACTTTTATTAAATGAAATGTTGTCAGTCACAATTTTTTTTTCAGCTTCTATAGGTTTACAAGAAAAGTCGCAGGCATTAGAGAAATAGCATTACACTGCATAAAAATAGTGTAAAAATGAAATGTTCGCAGAATCCATATCTCTGGCGACGAGCCAAACGGTCAGCGTTGCGGTCCCCCTCAACATGAAATGCTTTTTTGTTTGCTAGGATCCAAATCCAATTAAAATATTACCCAGTATGTCTAGCAGGGCTTTCATTTTATTCAATTAGCATATCTCATGAAAATGATATTTGGAACCATTGTAACCAACCTTAATAACTGCCAAGATTCGTCTCAAACCTCCTTACATCCTACACGAATAGTATTTTTAAATATTTATTGAAACAGCTTTGATTAATATTTCAAAGTTTCTAAGATTTCTGAATAAAGGCTGATTCACGCTACACCGTGCCGGCGCCGGGCCGGGCTCCAACCGGGCACCGGCCGGGTTGCGGTCAAACATTATTGTATACATTTTGTATGAAATTATTCATGTCTGAACATGCCCTGAGCCCTGTCTGAGCATGTTGGTATGTCTATGGGATTTTTTCCCGGCTCTGGCTCGGCCCGGCCCCGGGACGTTGTAGCGTGAATCATCCTTTAGTGTGAAAAACATAAATTATCGAATCTATGCGAAAGAACAAAGCCGCCTTCTGTTCGTAAACATCGGATTATAAACTAGGGGGTGTATCGAGTAAATACGACAAACAGTTGAAGCAGTGCCATGAAAATTATGGTATTAAGCATAAGCAAGAAGAATAAATTTTGCCATATTAGAACAAGAAAAAATACATATTTCCGCAACATCATACAAGGGTGTCCTCATTTCATACGGAACCCTGCTAACAAACCCTGTTACGTCGTAATATTTGGACAGGTTATGTAGTTCGTGACAAATCATGCTCATATTAACTTTTTTACTGTCAAATCAAAGGTACTGAAAATTTATTAGTTTATTTTCCAAACCAACTCTTTCTTTCGTAACTTAGTTAACAGAAGACTGACTTCATTCCAAGAAAATTCAGACAGCTCGAAGTTTGTACTTCGGCACATTAAGAATACAAGTTAATGTTAGTTATTTACGAAGCAAGTTGTAATGACAGATCTGAACCAACTCGAATCCGAAGTTCATCTTTGAAACTTGAATGAATGTGATGTTCAAATTGAAGTTATCTACAAAATATATGCTTAGTAAGTAATTCAGGTAGAAACATAACGGAAAAAATCGAAGCGAAAAATGCAATCACACATCTATCTTACTGATCTTCAATACTCCATTGAAAGTGTTATCAATAGTTCAAACTACAATTCGCGATGAGCGTCCGCTGTCAAATGCTCACTAGCGATTTTTTTTCACGTTTTAGAGCATCGTCGATTTACGTCGAACGCTAACAGGCGGAATTATCCTTTCCAGTCGATGGGACCGTTAAAGTTATTATTAAGAAGAGTTAGAGCTAAAAATAAAACAGAACGGCTTAAATCAAAGATTATACCTGTAATCCCGTAAGTAACCTTAGGTGGAATTGTGTAAAGCAATCGTATTCATTTGACAGTTCAAAACGTACGGTGAGATCTGTCAAAAGGCGAAGAACAAAGCGTTTGACAGATCATATTGTACGTTATGAACTGTCAAATGAATACGATCGCTTTACACAATTCCACCCCTTAAGCCGCACGTCAAAAACACTTTGCGGTCGGTCTCATTTCAACTGTTGCTATATTTAAAGCATAGGCCGGTATGCAAACGAGGCTTTGGCGGAATGGTTAACGTTTCCACCGCTAATGGAGGCGTCCTCACTAGAAAATTGTTGGCTTAACCGCCTCGGGTCGGAATCACTCAGTTTTATTACGCTTTTTCATATGACGCATAACGCGTTTACTGGCCTGGAAATTCATTTGTCCATTCAAAAATAAAAATGCTATGGCTAAACAATACATGCTTTATGTAACAATAAGTTACCAGGCAAATAAAGTCCCAACTAATTGGATGATCAAACGAACTTACCTTAAGTGAAGTTCGATCCAAATTGTCCTGACTTCGACGAAGAGATTTAATTGACCATGTAGTATGCCCTGCTACGCGTCTATTCACTCGCACAAAGGTTTAGCGCAAGAAAGAGAAAGTAAATAACCTCACTCCCTCCCACGCTTACAGCACTGCCAGCCGCCTGTCGCTCATTCATTTTAGAGCAAGGAGACCGATGTATGAGATGTACAACATTGATTATACTTATGGTATGGGTGACGATTATTTTTGCATAAAAAACGTACACTGGAATTGGGATGGGTGGGACCTTAAATCTCTTCGTCGAAGTCAGGACAATTTGGATCGAACTTCACTTAAAGTAAGTTCGTTTGATCATCCAATTGTCCTGCCTTCGACTCTGAGATTTAATTGACCATGTAGATGTTCGGAGTAAAATCAATGTTGTTACAACAGATTAAGTTGACATCTCTGTTAGTGTTTGATCATAAGAACGATCATAAATAACAATTTATTGTTCACGTCACCATCTTTGACATTTAGATGTATTACTATTACAAAAAAAGAATGGATGTATGATAACTATGATAAGTTATCACTTTCTACTATAAACAAATATTTTTACTAGGATGAAAGAAGTTATTTGTGAGTTTTTTTTTTATTTTTTTTAATGATTAACTAAAAATATATAATTTATTTATTTTAGTTATCTGAAATTGAAATAGTTTTATTTCTTATTTTTATTGTGGCGTGTTATATAAATAACAAACATTACGGAATACTTATTGTTGAGCTGAGACGGTTTGCGAATTTTATAGTTTTACACACTGAATTTGGCACGTAAAACAAATGATAATTTTATTACGAGGAAAGCTACATACAGAAAACACTTTTTAGTAAGCGCATTATCTTTGGTAAGGTAACGGGCTGGAAGGTAAGTCTGACAAATCGTTATTTTGTCTTGCAATTTCTTAACATATTTTATTATTATAGATTTGAAATACATACATGATATTCTATTGCTTTTTAGTATGGGATATTTAGGTATTAATGTGACTGTTTTAAAGATATACGTCCGAATACCAAACATAAAAATAATATTTTATACATTTAAATTTCAAATACCTGAGAAAAAATTTGGTTATAAAAAGTGTTAGATGATTGATATAAAAGCAATTGATTAATTTATTTCAAGGAATGAAATTCTCTTAAGATCATGAAATATTCACAGGTGCCTATCAATGCTATATGATTATTTTCTGAGTTATCAAAAGAATACGAAAATTCAATGGCTTTGAAATATTATCGTTATCAGAAGTTTTAAGGCATGGGTAAGAAGGTAAGTAATGTTTTTTTTTTTTATATATAATTAAAAATAAGTATTTTAGTTACTAAAAAGTAACTATATCAATCAATATACAATGTACAATCTTCTTCCGAAATGAAAAAGATTAAAAATCGGCTTCTGATAGCTTTGTGACTTTATAAGGGCAAACGACCGCAAACAATTTCTCCGACAGAAGTTTTGGTACTACCCGGCCCCGGCCAAATACGTTTATCTAATATTCGACTAATCGACCAGGAATGTTCGCCGAGTATTCGATAGTCGGCACATGGTCAGATTTCTCGTTGTAAATACTCTTAATTTTATTGCCTGGATAACTTTTAAGGATTATAGTAAATATCAATACTATCTTTCGAGTTAGTTACTATGAGTTTTTTTATTTATTTAACTATATATATATGTAAAAAGAGTTTATAAACCTTTTTAATAATTGAACTGGCCACTATGGCTTTATCTGTAGATATGATGTCACGTCACTTTTGACAGACACTGAGATATTTCAGATTTTGAGTTTTATTGTGAAAACATAATAATTAATTACGAAATAAGTAAATTGTAGAAAAATGGAAATAGAGGCTTTAAATGTAGTTTCTATAATTCTTTACAGGTAAGATTTTATTAATAGAAAGATGTTATGTATGATTTTATGAGCAGGAAACTGATGTAAATAAATTCTATAATTCTTTACAGAAACGCAATATCGCTTTTATTTCAAGTCTATACTATTATAAAACTACATTTTTGCTTCGATTGCAAGTAATATGGAGAAACTGAGATTCGATTTCGAAGTTAAACCTACCGAAGATGGAAAATCGAATGTTTTATGCATAACCTCAATAGCTACAACTAGTGGGCAGATTTATGAAATACCGAATGAATATCAACCTGCAAATTTGCACACTGAAATAAAAAGCACTTCCAACTATACCAAAGTTAAGAAAACACTGATAAAGAGATACCAAAAAAGGAGAATATGGATAACATTGACAGATAATATTTCAAAAACATACTTAGATGAAGAAAATAATTTACAGTTTATGGATATTTATCTAGAAGAAATGTTTGAAGATGCAAAGGAAGGTACTTCGAGTTATTCCAGTCAACATCTTAATAAATTGATGGAGAAGTTGCTTGAGGAAAAAGAAAATAAGTCATGCGCAGTCCAAAATTTAGGAATGGTCGCAAAGGATTTTATACTTCAAAAATTTACAGGAAAAAACTCAAATGCCCACCAGTGGATAAAGGATTTTAACAAAGAATGTGAACGTTTTCGAATCGTAGAGGACCAAAAGAAAATTGAAATATTGAAAAACTTTTTGGAATACTCTGTTGTAGATTGGTATAGCTGCATGTTAATAAAGCATACAGTGGATTCTAAATGGGACATATGGGAAAATAACTTTTGTGAGACATTTGCAACCAAGGGATGGTCACCAATTAGATACGCCCTTGCTTTTAAGTATCAAACAGGATCATTACTTGATTATGCTTTAAAAAAAGAAAAACTACTATTGGAAGTAAGGAAAACAATTGATACTGGAACACTTATTGACCTTATTGTATTTGGCTTACCTAATTATGTAGCTGATAAGATTGATAGAGAGACTTTACAAGAAACGGAAACTCTGTACAATGAAATTGGAAAACTAGAATACCTTGTTAAAAAGAATAAATATTATAACAAAATTATAAATCCAGATACAAAAAAATATGAAGAAAAGAAGCCATGTCCGATTTGCATCGCTGACAAAAAGGGGAAACGTTATCATCTTGAAGAAAATTGTTGGTTGAAAAGGGACAAACAAAAAGCTGTTGTAAAGACTGTAAACAACTCGGAATTAGAAGTGGAATTAAATGAAAAGAATCCAAAAAACTAGAAGTTCCGCCATTAATAAGGGTAAGTTTGCTATTGAATGATACTTTAAATGTTTCTGGAATTTATGACTCCGGTTCTAATGTATCACTGTTAAATGCAAAATTACTAAAAATACAACAGAAAGATGATAACTTGAACATGCAAAAAGTACATCTAAAAACTATTAGTGGTGAGAATGAAACAAATGGCATGGTAACTTTGAAAATAAAGATATATAATAGGGAAGAAATAATGGATGTTTTTATCATAGATAATAAAAACTTCAATTATGATTTTTTGATTGGTCTGGATTGCATCAAGAAATTCAAATTAATTCAAACTGAAGATTTAAAGATAATGCAATCTAACAGTTTAACGAATGATACTTTAAATACAGCGAATGTCGTAATTCCTGATGAACTAGGTGACAAAAATAAAAAAGGGTTGTTCTCGAACACAGACGAAGAAATAACAAAATTTGAATATGAAAGAGAATGTGAAATAAATTTTAATGAACATATTGAGACAGAAAACTTTTTAATGGAAATAAATCATTTAGATTTATGTCAGAAATTAGAAATAAATAACTTAGTCGAAAAATATAAATCAGTATTTGCTAAAGATAAATATGATATTGGTACTGTTCGTGATTATGAGGCGCATATTGATCTAATGGTGGATAAATATTGTTGTAAACGACCATATCGATGTTCATTTGAAGACAGAAGAGAAATAGAGAGTCAAATATCAAAACTACTTGAGAAAGGATTAATTGAGGAGTCTTATAGCCCGTTCGCAGCTCCAGTAACGCTAGCATATAAAAAAAAAAGATGATAAAAAAACAAGATTATGTATAGACTTCAGAGAATTAAACCAAATAGTTGTACCTCAATCTCAACCGTTTCCATTAATAGAAGATTTGATGATCAAAACTGTAAACTGCAAATATTTTTCAACTTTAGATATAAATTCAGCATTTTGGTCCATACCGTTGAAAATTCAAGATAAACACAAAACTGCTTTTGTTACTCAAGAGGGACATTACCAATGGACATGCCTACCATTTGGATTGAAGACTGCTCCATCAATTTTTCAAAGAATTTTGAGTAATATCATAAGAAAGCACAAAATGTCTAACTTTGCAGTAAATTTTATCGACGATATTTTAGTATTTTCGAAGACTTTTGAGGAACATATACAACATTTATCTAGATTGTTGGATGCAATTCTTAAAGAGGGTTTTCGGCTAAAATTTTCAAAGTGTAGTTTTGCGGAAAATCATGCGAAATATCTAGGACATATTATAGAAAACAATTCAATTCGACCGTTGAAAGATTATTTAACTGCGATAAAGAATTTTCCCGTGCCAGAAACCAGGAAGAATGTACGTCAATTTTTAGGAAAAATAAATTTCCATCATAAATTCATTCCTTGTGGTGCAATAATTTTAGATCCGTTACACAATTTATTAAGAAAAGATGTGAAATTTATATGGTCAGCCGAATGCCAGGAATCATTTGATAAAATAAAAAAACTGTTATGCTCAGAACCAGTCTTAAGAATTTATGATCCGGACTTGCCAATACAAATTTACACAGATGCAAGTATAAAAGGAGTTGGAGCTGTTTTGAAACAAAAAGATGAAAACGGTGAAAGTAAACCAGTTGCTTATTTTTCGAAAAAAATAACTGAACCACAAAAAAAGAAGAAGGCTATATATCTGGAATGTCTGGCAATAAAAGAAGCGGTAAAATATTGGCAACATTGGCTTATGGGTAAAGAATTTATGGTGTATTCGGATCACAAACCTTTAGAAAACATGAATATAAAGGCTAGAACAGATGAGGAACTTGGTGATTTGACGTATTATTTATCGCAATATGATTTTAAAATAAAGTATAATCCTGGGAAATCCAATCAAGAAGCAGACTGTTTAAGCCGGAATCCGGTCTTGAACCCAAATGATAATAGTGATGACTTTTTGAAAGTAGTGAATTTGATTAGCCTACAAAAGATTAAAGAAGATCAGGAAAAAAATGAAAACTTACAAAATTTTAAAAACAAATTAATATTGCAAAATGGAATTTACTATAAAGAAAATAAGGGAAGAATCAAAATAGTACTATCAGAGGAACTAAGTAAGACTCTTATAAAAGACATCCATCATACTTACTGCCATCTTGGGAGAACACAAATGACAAGTAAAATTACACCATTCTATACTGCAAAAAATATTATTAATAACATTAAACAAATATGAGATGAATGCGAAGTCTGCCTGAAAAATAAATCCCGAAAAAGATCTAAATACGGTTTAATGTCACATTTAGGTCCAGCAACGCGCCCATTTGAAATCGTATCCATTGATACTATTGGCGGTTTTGGAGGATCACGATCGACAAAGAGATATCTTCATCTTCTAGTGGATCATTTTACGAGATATGCTTACATTCTAACATCAAAAACCCAAAACTCTAGTGATTTTATCAAATTAGTGAAAAATGACACGAAAAGTAATGATATAGATATGATTTTGACAGACCAATACCCTGGCATTAATTCCAAAGAATTCAAGGATTTTTTAAATAAAAATAATATACGAATAGTTTTTACTGCTGTGGATGCACCATTTTCAAATGGACTAAATGAACGGCTAAACCAGACTTTAGTAAATAAAATAAGATGCAAAATTAATGAGAATGATAAGAAAATCGCATGGACAACTATTGCACAAATTTGTGTTGAAAAATATAACGAAACTGAACATACTACAACAAAATTTGCTCCAAAGTATCTTTTAGAAGGTGAAAACGTTAATATTTTACCACCTGAGTTGAAATCAAGCTTAACAGAAGAGAATTTAAAAAGAGATAGAGAAATAGCTCTCAAAAATACACTTAAGTCTCATTATTATAATAAACGTATTTACGACGCACACAGGAAAGAATATAAATTTAAAGAGGGAGACCTAGTTTATGTAGAGAATGGAAATAGACTAAATAGAAACAAATTGGATGAACTAAGGATTGGGCCTTACAAAATTTTAAAAAAGATTTCGGATTCAATTTATGAAGTTGATGTGGGGCATAAGAAGACAGAATCAAATTTCTACCACATCACCAAACTCTCGCCGATTGTTACTGTTATTTAAAAAAATTACGTGCTATATTAGTAAAATTTTTTTCCAATGGGGGAGATGTAATAAGAGTTTATAAACCTTTTTAATAATTGAACTGGCCACTATGGCTTTATCTGTAGATATGATGTCACGTCACTTTTGACAGACACTGAGATACTTCAGATTTTGAGTTTTATTGTGAAAACATAATAATTAATTACGAAATAAGTAAATTGTAGAAAACTGGAAATAGAGGCTTTAAATGTAGTTTCTATAATTCTTTACAGGTAAGATTTTATTAATAGAAAGATGTTATGTATGATTTTATGAGCAGGAAACTGATGTAAATAAATTCTATAATTCTTTACAGAAACGCAATATCGCTTTTATTTCAAGTCTATACTATTATATATATATATATATATATATATATATATATATATATAATTTGGACAAAAAAAAAACTAAAAAAAACTGATATCGTATACAAGTACCTTTGTCATATCGAGATCCCAAGGTAGACTGGTTTCATACATATTTAAAAACATTTTTTTATATGGTTCATACAAAAAACAAGAATTATTTGGTTTACAATAATTAATTGACTCAAATTTTAATGAATTGTCGTATCACATGACGTCCTCTGGCGTAAGAGTGAAGGGAAAGTCCTTTAAAAAAACATTTTGAAAATTATTATTTTTTTCTTTTTCAACTAGGAGGCGGGCCGGACTATCGTGCCACTAGACCTGTTTTGTTATTAATTTTAATTCTACAATTGTTCCACCATACCTTAGTAACTGGTGAATATTAAGATGAAATGTCCTTTGAAAATTTATAAAACACAGTTTATCGAATACTTTAAACATCAAACGATAAAGTTCATATTATAAGAATCTATTTTATTACTAATTGGAGCAACGTTTCCAAAGAATCGTTCCTTAGTAACTTAGTGGCTTTCTGGGGAAGATTGTTGTGGAGTGGATGAATGTAATTGGGTGGAAAAAAAAACTGATGATTAGAGAAAATATTTACTTGATATAGTTTATTCTTAAATCACAGAATAAATAGTAGGAAAATTAACATGGTTTATATTTCCAATAACTCTAATAAGATAATTGTAGTGCAATTTGGGTCTAATGCAGCATTGCATTTAGGAAACGCCATTTTTTTAAATATATAATAATTGCCTTTTGTTTAAAAAAATATCTGTTACGGACACCCAATCGAGTTTTAGTAATAAGTTTAGTTATATTTATTTGTAAGGTTTTTTGATGATAATAAATATAATTTTCTGTTAGGGCCATAGCGAGTAAGCATTGTAATTAGCTTAGGGCTCGTTTTATTTCAATAATAAGAAACCTGTTAGTTAGGAATTCCCATTTGCAAATTAGGTAGGCAGGTAGGGTAACAATTAACTAGCTAGGAAATATTAAGAAATATGTAGGTAGTTTGGTACAGGGGCGAGGGAGACCCTAGTAGGCTGTCTCGCTCAAGTGGAGCGAGGCCGGTAAAGCCTTCGAATTTCCTGTCCCCCATATCGCACTTTCTGAGGGTAGGTAGGAAACCCATAGAGTGGATTGTTGCGAATGGGAATTTTATAACGATTAATGTAGGTAGGTTACAAAAACGTAAGAAGGAATACGCAGATCATGTTATGTGTCCGTCCTTGTTTGTAACTAATCTGTATTAGTCGATAAGTCAGACATGTATTTTTGGTTAAATAAAGGGCCGTGAGCATGCCAGATCGTACGCGCTCTCACGGTCACCGATCTCAAAAAGAAGAGTTTTATTTGGAATCTACAGTCTACACATCGAAGGAAAGATCGTCGGAAAATTGACTCAGCCTGCCTGTAGTCAATATCGTCTGGTCCGTTGCGATCCGGATATAAGAAGAAATCAGCAACGCGGCATCGACTTGTGCTTTGGTTAGCACATACGCCGAGGGATCTACGCCGAAGCACAGTGTAACCAGGAGCCGCGAATCGGCCTATACTCCTGTGGAGAGACGATCACATTTACACGGGTGTTCCGTGGCTCGGGCATTCACCACCTAACGGTGCCAAACGGTGTCTGTCTCGGGTTTAACGCCGATTCCCAGGCGGTGCAGTTTTCGGGCGAGCTGCCACATATCGCGCCAGCGATTGTGAACAAGTCCGACCGGCGCCGGTACGGTGTGCGTAAGCGTGGGGGCCGGACTGTAGGCACTGCGGAGGGTTCTGGACATTCCAGCCAGAACTGAGCACCCCACGGATGCGTACACTCTCTGCCGGGCGGTACCTCCCTTCCGATCCTGCACGACCATCCATCCGCAGACAGGCTTCCCTTGGTAGTGTACCTGTTTGGGATTGATAGGAGTAGGGGCAGCAAGTAAGAAGATGCCGACTACGCGCAGCCAAGCTGGGAAAATGGAAGCCGAAGACTCAAGACTACGCAACTTTGAAGAGCCACCCGCATCACCGTCTGTGCAAGCCACCGCGAGTACGTTACGACAGACTGAACTACCCGCAGAAGGCGGACGAATGGAAACGGCAGCAGAGAGACGTCACGACGCTAACGCCGACGCGCCTAGGATAAGGCCGCCGCCGTCGTCAAATAGGTCAAGCGTCGCCGCTCGTTTAAAGCAAGCCGAGTTGAGAGCAGCCGAGCAGTTGGCGGCTATTGAAAAGAATCTAATTCAGAAGAGATTAGAATTTGAGATCGCTACGATAATGGATACAACAGAATAAGATGACCGTGAGAGCCTACCCGCCGGTGAGACCCTAGCGAGGGTGGATGACTGGTTGGATCAAGCCCAGTCCCGGCGTCAAGATGTAAACACGCAACTACCCACAACCGAGATGTCTTGTAGCGTTCCTACCCTCCGTGAAGAGAGGAATGAAAGAAATAGACATTTGTTTACGCGACGCAAGAAAAAAGATGCGCGTAATATAGAAGTGGATAGAAACCGACATTTGAATTCGCCGAGCATAGAATTAAATGAAGATGTAAACAACATTCAACAAGATGTGCAGCGACAGGTCGAGTCAAACAATGATTGTACAGCGAGACCCCAAGAGTATACGGACGGGGCGGAACGACTTGCTTACACATTGGAGAGGATTATGTCGAAGCGACCGGCCCCACGTCAAGCTATTGAGTTACCGATTTTTAATGGAAACACGAACGACTGGTTACCATTTAAAGCTGCAATGGAAGATTCAACGCGATCATGCAACTACAGTCAATCCGAGAACCTGGCTAGATTGAGGAATTGTCTAAAAGGAGAAGCCAAGGAGGCAGTAGCGGCGTTGTTATACCGTGCCACCGATCCGGACAAGATCATGCGAACGCTAGAACAATGCTATGGAAGGCCAGAAGTGATCATTGATCGGGCACTGGACGACCTCAAGAACCTGCCGCGAGTTGGAACGACAGCCAGTGAACTGAATTCGTTCGCGATTAAGGTACAGAACATCGCGTATACACTGGACTCCATAGATAATAAAAGCTACCTCAGAAATCCGATGATGACCCGAGAGGTGGTCGATAAGCTGAGCCCACACTTGAAAACAAGATGGTGCGACTACGCAGCACGGTACGCAAGCTACTCGGAGCCAGAGATCGTGACATTATCGCAGTTTTTGATGGAGGAAGCGAATAAGGCGATTCGATTCGCATACGTGTCGCAACCTAGCAACAGTGCAGCGAAGAAAGAAGTGCAAGCTAAGCAGAAGGCTAACTCAAAGAAGCGAAACACTGGTGTGTACGCCACAGCCGAGGAAAAAGCTACGACGGCACAAGATAAGACGTGTTTATGTTGCGGCGGGGACCACGAAGTGTCGAAGTGCACAAAGTTTAAAACCATGACAGTAAAGCAAAGATGGGATTGGTTGAAAGAAGAAAAGATATGCTTTCTATGCTTGATCAATAAGCACAGGCGAATCAAATGTAAAGCACCGATGTGTAATGAGAATGGCTGTAACCGACGTCATCACAGGCTGTTACACACAGAGCGTGAAAACAGCGAAAGTCAACACAACCAAGAAGTGGTAGCCTCAGTTAGCCATACTGTGGGGGCATCCAAGGTGTTGTTGAAGGTATGTCCGATCGTCATTGAGGGGCCACGGGGTAGAGTAAACACACACGCTCTACTTGACGAAGGGTCTACGGTTACGTTGATCGATCAGGACGTGGCGGAATACGTCGGTGCAGAAGGCCCGCTTCGAGACTTACACATATGCAGTGTGAATACACAGAGCGTACCACACACAAGCAGAGAGGTGGAGCTTCAAATAATCGCCAGTAACAACGAGAAACATTTGGTGAAAGCGAGAACAATGAAGAATTTCCGCTTGAATACTCAAACGGTGGGTCGGAGCTGTTTAGAGTATGGACACATGCGTAACCTGAACGAGAGTGACGTGTGTTATGTGAACGCCAAGCCGCGTGTCCTCATAGGCGCGGATAACTGGCATCTGATAGTAAGCAGGAAGCTGTTGACAGGCAAACGCCACGAGCCAGCAGCATCGCTCACCAGACTGGGGTGGGTGATACATTGTCGAGCGCCGTCCCGAGTCATAAGGGAGAGGGATACGGTGTTGTTCGTCGACGACCATGGGAAAGCTCGGTCTACGCAACCTGACGAAGAATTACACAACATGGTGAAGTCATACTTCGACATCGATTCGCTGGGCATTCAGAAAAAGGAACGCGAGAACCCTGATGACGTGCGCGCCTTAGAAGCCTTTGAGTCAACAGTAAGATGTGTCAATCAGCGATATGAAGTTGGATTGCCGTGGCGCAAGGTTAACACAGTTATGCCGCCGAGCTACGAGGCTGCTAGGCGGAGGCTCACGGCAATAGAAAGGAAGATGGACGCATCTGAAGACTTCAAAGCAAAGTACACAGCCCAGATCGAGAGTATATTTAGAAAAGGCTACGCAGAGGAATGCCAAGAAGCCGACACACAGAGCCTGCGGAACGTAGAGACACTTAGCAGTCTGCGTCTACCCCGCCTCTACACTTTGACGGGGGGAGTGACTGGAAAGCAGTTGCACGTGTTCTGCGACGTTAGCGAGTCTGCTTACGCGACAGCAGTCTATTGGCTTGTAGAGTACGAGGATGGATCACGTCGTGTGGTATTAGCGGCAGCAAAGGCGAGAGTAGCCCCGATGAAGACGCAGACGATACCACGTCTAGAGTTACAAGCGTGTCTTATCGGAACGAGACTTGCGTCGACAGTAATGGAGGAGCACAGATGGCAGCCCGATAGAGTTACGTACTGGACAGCGCACCGCTTGAGAGAGATATGCGAGTTTTCAAGACCCGATCAGTGGCGGTGGGTGCCGACGCAAGACAACGTAGCGGACGACGCGACTAGAGTCGTCACCGAAATGAAATCACATGAAGACAGATGGTTTACTGGGCCATCGTTTTTATACGAACCGGAGAATACATGGCCGTCTCAAGCAGGCTGCACAGAGAGCAGCGAGGAGACTGTATAGTATATGTATAGCGTCGCGACAGAGGACAAATGGAGCGTGCCAGACGCCGGGCGTTTCTCAAACTACGAGCGCCTAGTGAGGGCGATGGCGTATGTGCTTCTATTTATAGATAAATGTCGCAAGCGCGCAACTGTATTGACCAAAGAACACATAGATAGAGTGGAAAGATGGCTGATGAGGCGAGCGCAGGCAGACTCATTTCGAGAAGACATAGAGCGCCTAGAAAGAGGTCAGAACTTGAAGGCAGGGAGTCGCATCAGAAGACTTGATCCGTTCATCGACGAGGAGGGCGTGTTGCGGGCGAGAGGAAGGACGAGGGCAGCGGGTGTGTCTGCCCCCGATACTACGCCCGTAATATTGGACGGCAGCCACCCGTACGCGCGGTTGTTGTGCAATAGGGAACACCGTCGCGCCCATCACTCGCACAACGAACGCGTCGTCAACGATGTACGACAGAGATACTGGATACTGCGATTGCGACCTACTGTTCGTGCCGTGGCCTATAAGTGCGCCTTTTGTCGTATGAGAAAGGCGAGACCTGTGACACCTGTGCTGGGGGACTTGCCACACGCTCGAGTAGAGGCTTTCACCAGATCTTACTCTAACTGTGGTCTAGATTTTTTTGGTCCCATGATCATAACTGTGGGCCGTCGTCACGAAAAGCGGTGGGGAGCGTTATTCACATGCCTCACTACGAGAGCCGTGCATATAGAGTTGGTAGCGAGCCTGTCGATTGACTCAGCTATCATGGCGTTGCGGCGTATGGGAGCGCGACGAGGGTGGCCACAGAAAATGTACTCAGACAACGCGACGAACTTCAAGGGTGCAGACAAGGAGCTACGAGCAGCGATTGAAGAATGGGAGCCAGCTCTACGAGACTATAGCTCACCCAGCGCATCGACTGGCGCTACATAGCACCAGGGGCACCGCATCAGGGGGGAGCGTGGGAGCGTCTCATTCGCTCTGTCAAGAACGCTCTACGAGTCACTCTACATGAAAAGGCGCCGAGAGAAGAGGTACTGCAAACTCTACTGGCGGAGGTCGAGCACACCATGAACGCGCGACCGCTCACACACGTGCCGGTCAGCGCTGACGACCCGGAGGCGCTCACCCCGAACCACTTCCTACTAGGGGGACCGCGCGGCCTACCCATCATCGGGCCGTGCGAACCAGCGTCGAGGAAGACGTGGAGGGCGGCGCAAGCGCTAGCCGACGAGTATTGGCGCCGCTGGCTTAAAGAATACCTACCGGACCTGGTGCCAAGAAGAGGAGCTCGAGATGTCGCCGAGGTTGCTATAAAGCCCGGTGATCTAGTCGTCGTGGTGGACCACACTCTACCTAGAAACGTGTGGCCACGAGGCGTCGTCACAGAAGTACATCCTGGACCTGACGGAGCAGTGAGGAACGTCGAGATTCGGACCAAGGGCGGCGTGTTTCGTCGACCGGCGTCGAGATTGGCTGTCCTGCCAATGGAATAAGAAGAGGTTCGCACTTCGCAGCGCTTCACCGGGGGGAGACTGTTACGGACACCCAATCGAGGTTTAGTAATAAGTTTAGTTTAATTATTTGTAAGGTTTTTTGATGATAATAAATATAATTTTCTGTTAGGGCCATAGCGAGTAAGCATTGTAATTAGCTTAGGTCTCGTTTTATTTCAATAATAAGAAACCTGTTAGTTAGGAATTCCCATTTGCAAATTAGGTAGGCAGGTAGGGTAACAATTAACTAGCTAGGAAATATTAAGAAATATGTAGGTAGTTTGGTACAGGGGCGAGGGAGACCCTAGTAGGCTGTCTCGCTCAGGTGGAGCGAGGCCGGTAAAGCCTTCGAATTTCCTGTCCCCCATATCGCGCTTTCTGAGGGTAGGTAGGAAACCCATAGAGTGGATTGTTGCGAATGGGAATTTTATAACGATTAATGTAGGTAGGTTACAAAAACGTAAGAAGGAATACGCAGATGATGTTATGTGTCCGTCCTTGTTTGTAACTAATCTGTATTAGTCGATAAGTCAGACATGTATTTTTGGTTAAATAAAGGGCCGTGAGCATGCCAGATCGTACGCGCTCTCACGGTCACCGATCTCAAAAAGAAGAGTTTTATTTGGAATCTACAGTCTACACATCGAAGGAAAGATCGTCGGAAAATTGACTCAGCCTGCCTGTAGTCAATAATATCTATTGTAGTATTTGTGTAATAATGAACATGTCTTGTATTTATCTCACCTTAAACGTCCCTACGTTTTACGTGTGGCATGTGCCACATGGCAAATAAAAAAAACCCGAAGAATATGAAATAAAATAATATTATACCTGAGAAAATTAAATTGTACCAATTCATATGTTTTGTTATTGCATATTCATAAAAAACAAAAAAGGCATTATTTTCGTAAAATGGACTTGTTTCAATTTTGTAGCTACCTTTTCTTACGGTATATTTAACAATGTGTTGATTAGTTTAGGTAAGTGCTATCTGCCGGATACTTCATACAATATGACATTTTATTTGAATTATTCTTCGGTGTTGATCGTGGTAGCATATGTTAAAAAACAACCTCATAGAAACAAAAGTCAATTAATTTAAGGTGACCAAAGGTTGTCACAATCTTTACTGGTCGGTGGCTGACTTTTCCAAAGATAAAGGACACAGTTTTCTCGACTCGAGATTAAGTACCGAACTTTGCGACGGTTATATGAATGCATTCATAAAAAAGCGTATCACTGTCACAGCATATTTTTCTAAAAATGTAATAAACTCCAAAACAATGGAATACCGCGGTCACCTTAATAAATCTAATATGACGGTAGTACTATATTGATTACGGAATTTGATAAGATACATTTCAAAACAATCACAGTTTCCAGCTAGTTGTTATTGCGTCGGTAAATAAAATCTAAGCTTTACCGATTTATTTACTGAGAAATTGATTAAATCTAAGTTGGATTTCTTAACTAAATACGTTAAATTTTCCACCATTCAGAATTATACATATGCCAGGTATTGAGCAAAGCTCATTCTCATTTTTATCATAGCTGTTAAAATTGAAAGCAAAAATGGGGTTTTTAAACGGACCGGTTTTTATATGGACCCAACCATATTTTGGTACGTACTGGGCAAGCTTACAGCTTGCTTGCTTGCTATTTATAATCAAAGAGCCAACCACAAGCTTAATAGTTATAGGTATAAGCAGAAAGCAGAAATGTATGTAGAAACTTGCTTTCTAAAAAGTAAATTCTTTTTACACAATCTATTATTTTAAGTAGTATTATTAAGCAATGTTGTGTTTACCATAGCATTGTCTAATTAGACAATTTTATAGTCATTGGCAAGAAATAAGTACAAAAGAGTTGAAATCAGTGGTGGATATAGGACCAAAAACACCCATAACTACGTGAGCTATGGAGGGATGCCGTGCTACCGATTTTAGAGCTTTGGGAAAAAATTTGGAGCGTGTACTGCAGGTTGCAGAATACGTGTATAGGTCTAGGCAGTAAAAGTGTTTTTAAATCTCTCAATTTTACTTTTCCGAGCAAAAATGTACAAAATAAATAAAAATTTATTCAATTTGAAATAAATCTGCCACCACTATTTTTCGGTACTTACGAAAAGGTACTTGGTATTATTTAATTGCTATTTTTGTTTGTTAGTGTGATGGCTTACATTATGCTCCATTTTAATATTTGTCAAAAGATTGGCTGAGACAAGTGTTCGGTCGTGGTTTCGCCACGAGTGGAATACGGTAGCCTGTAGTAAGTACATATGTACTTATGGCTTTAAGGTGATATAACAAAGCTTTCATAAAAACACATACCTTTTTTGGTCGGATTCTGATTCCGAGTGCGAAACGTTGAAAAAACGCTGGAATTGTGACGGCAGATCACCGTTACGAAGTAATTCGCGGCGCATCATGGGTCGTCGCGTTCGCACAGGTAGAACATACCCAGGCAGGCGCCTGTTGGGCCGGATGAGTGCGGGCGAGGGCCGCTGCTTCATACTTAGAGGCCATGATGGCGCATCGTCAGCGCTGCTTAGTATGTGTAATTATGCATGAATGCCTTGCGCTGTAATTTATTATTAGCATTAAAGCCCAATTGGCTGTAACTTCACTCAACTTGTTCCCCTTTTTCGCAATGAAAATGAGGGTAGGATTTTGGAAGCAACGCATACCAAATGTCTCAGCTGAGATCAAAAATGATCTATATAGATAATTAGGACTGGCTGACATCGCGTGTTAGCTCGGCCGGTATTTGCTACAGATCAATATCGCGTATTGATTCGGAGCGGAAAATGCGGACTGGCTAGCATCGCGTGCCAGCACGGACACAAATGAGCGACAGGCGGCTGGCAGTGCTGTGAGGCGTGGGAGGGAGTGAGGTTATTTACTTTCTCTTTCTTGCGCAAAACCTGTGTGCGAGTGAATAGACGCGTAGCAGGGCATACTATATGGTCAATTAAATCTCAGAGTCGAAGGCAGGACAATTGGAAAAAGGAATTTTAGGAAATGAATGTCTTTTTTTTTCAGGATACTTTTTTTTGGGCTAGGACCCAATGCAATGCTATTAATAAATAATATGGTCTTGAAAAAGGAAATTACATTTCATCGTCAATGTCACGCCTTCGTAAAATACCCGACTGACTTCCATTTACAAATATGAGCGATTTGCATGAAGAGAAAGTGGAAAACAAAACGGTATAATCAAAAAACTATTTTCGCCGTGTGTGGGCACGAACGAGCTTTATATCCGACGTGGAAGGATTGAATGTAATTACATTTTAAATGGCTTGTTCTATTGTAAACGCATTTTACGAGTAAACGATTTTTTTTTATAAAGTAGGCAAAACTAAGTATTTTAAGTATGAATTATACAGACGATTTTACAGCTAAATCAAAAGATATTCACTTACTATTTTTTGTCTTAATAGGTATATAATTTTGTGTAATAAATATAATATAGATAGAGTCTGATGAAATACATTAATAAGGCCCTGTTTTACTATTGACAAATAACACTAACACACGAATAATTCAATTATGGAACGTCATTTCGAATAAAATATACAGACTGCACTATCCGGAACTTATTAGGACATTGTGAAACAGGTCGTAAGTATGTCATAGTTTTATGTTCTAAGTTAGAAAACTTGGTTTTCGTTAGAACGCATAACAAAAGAAATCCCTCGTGGCCTGTTGCAGTAAGTGCCTTTAATAATGCTTTGCAATGGTCGGGGCTTTGATAAATGTGTTACTTTGGGACCACAGATTAGGCCTGCTTCTACCTTATTACGACATTAATCTTACTTTGTAATCCATTGCTTGAGAAAATCACGACTTAAAATTTAACTTCCTTTTTAGGGTTCCGTAGCCAAATGGCAAAAACGGCACCCTTATAATTTTGTCAGTCTGTATGTCTGTCCGTCCGTAAGTCACAGCTACTATATGTATTCTGAAACTATTAGCAATACACAATTGAAACTTGGTAGGAAGATAAATTCTGTTAACCGCTTCACGACAAAATAACCATATAAAAAATTTAAAAATAATGATTTTTAAAAGGGAGGGGAGGGGGGTTAGGTAAGACGTGGTGGGCATCCATAGACATATCTCTTAAAATGTCATTAAGGTTTCTAAAAGTCTAACATTTGGGAGATAGACGCTTCCAATATAGTAAAATGGGCGTCCCCCCCCCCCCCCCCAACTTTGGAACGGAACAAGTGAACATTTTGAAAAATATATGCATGTAAGTAGTGCTTTACAATGAATATTGGTTTGAACAAATTTGAACTGGTAGTTCTTGAGATAAAGCACATTTTCATCAACCGGAAATATAACTTCAAACACTATAAAAAACAAGTTATTTTTGGTGTCAACAGCATTTAATGGTATTGTGGTTAAGTGGATCCCTAATTCAGTTATTTGCACTTGGCCTGTTTTGTAAACCTAAAATCGTTTAGTTACGGTCTCAGAAGCTAATTCTGATTAATTGATAAACTGTGACAATTTTGTATACAATTTTCTCTTACACACAGTTATGTATTCCGTGTCCTTGTTTTTCCCAGTATCGCCATAATAATCATCATATTTTTTATAAACAGAGCTGGAATTGTGTATAGCAATCGTATTCATTTGACAGTTCATAACGTACGGTTTGATCTGTCAAACCCTTTGTTCTTTGCCGTTTGACAGATCATACCGTACGTTTTGAATTGTCAAATGAATACGATTGTTTTACACAATCGCACCCCACAATTGGAACAAAACAGTTTCATCATTATGGTAAACAGGTATTCAGTAACAAATTGATTGTCTCGAGCGTTCATTTGCCTAATACCAATGAAACCGAATAAATACAAGGTAATAAGCAATGAAAATGATAATTGTTATGGTGAGTATTTTGCTGAATATAGAATTGATACGACAAAGTAGGTACTCTCTTAGGTGAGTTATCTTAATTATTGACTACAGGCAGGCTGAGTCAATTTTCCGACGATCTTTCCTTCGATGTGTAGACTGTAGATTCCAAATAAAACTCTTCTTTTTGAGATCGGTGACCGTGAGAGCGCGTACGTACTGGCCCGCTCACGGCCCTTTATTTAACCAAAAATACATGTCTGACTTATCGACTAATACAGATTAGTTACAAACAAGGACGGACACATAACATCATCTGCGTATTCCTTCTAACGTTTTTGTAACCTACCTACATTAATCGTGATAAAATTCCCATTCGCAACAATCCACTCTATGGGTTTCCTACCTACCCTCAGAAAGCGCGATATGGGGGACAGGAAATTCGAAGGCTTTACCGGCCTCGCTCCACCTGAGCGAGACAGCCTACTAGGGTCTGCCTCGCCCCTGTACCAAACTACCTACATATTTCTTAATATTTCCTAGCTAGTTAATTGTTACCCTACCTGCCTACCTAATTTGCAAATGGGAATTCCTAACTAACAGGTTTCTTATTATTGAAATAAAACGAGCCCTAAGCTAATTACAATGCTTACTCGCTATGGCCCTAACAGAAAATTATATTTATTATCATCAAAAATCCTTACAAATAAATATAACTAAACTTATTACTAAACATGATTGGGTGTCCGTAACAGTCTCCCCCCGGTGAAGCGCTGCGAAGTGCGAACCTCTTCTTATTCCACCGGCAGGACAGCCAATCTCGACGCCGGTCGACGAAACACGCCGCCCTTGGTCCGAATCTCGACGTTCCTCACTGCTCCGTCAGGTCCAGGATGTACTTCTGTGACGACGCCTCGTGGCCACACGTTTCTAGGCAGTGTGTGGTCCACCACGACGACTAGATCACCGGGCTTGATAGCAACCTGAAGGCTCCAACATCTGTAATAAATTTAATGAATTCTTTCACACAATGTTTTCTCAAGGCCCAACCACTAATTCAGATCTTAATGGCGAAGCTGGCCACGACAACTGTAAGGATACTGTTACTAGAGCCTCAGTTACACCTAATGGGGTCAAAGTAATGCTTCAGACGTTAGACGTTAACAAAGGTGCTGGCTGTGATGGTATACCACCAGTGTTTCTCCGACGCTGTGCTGATGTTTTAGCTCATCCAATTTATTTGCTATTTAGATTATCTTTAGAGAGTGGGATTTGTCCAACGATATGGAAAAAGGCAAACATTGTGCCAATTCACAAAAAAACAACAAAAACTCAAATTACTAACTATCGGCCCATATCTATCTTAAACACATTAAGTAAAATGCTTGAGAGAATAGTTTACGACAGTATTTATTGTACAATTGCTAGTGGCTTATCAGAGCATCAGCATGGCTTTCTGAAACGTAAATCAACCATGACTAATTTGGCAGAATTCAGTAACTATGTGCTTAGCCAAATGCAGGGTGGTGGACAGGTTGACGTGATCTACACTGATTTTGAAAAAGCTTTTGATCGGGTAGATCACGTCATCCTTCTTAAAAAGCTTTTTGAGCTTGGCATTCGTGGCGATTTACTGCGTTGGATAAAGTCCTACCTCCTGAACCGATCACAAGCAGTTGTAATGGGAGGGTTTAAGTCCGATTATGTTAATGTTCCCTCTGGTATTCCACAGGGGTCACATTTGGGACCCCTGTTCTACTGTGCTTATATTTATGATATAAATGAATGTCTTCAACATTCGAATCACTTGTTATATGCAGACGATAAAAAAATCTTTATGAAAGTAGCTTCGCCTGCAGACTGTTTGCTTACACAAAACGATTTAAATAGGCTCCAAGACTATTATAATAGCAACAAAATAACACTTAGTATCAATAAGTGCCAGTGTATTAGTTTTAGCCGTAAGAATGAGATAATTTTGTACCCTTATCACTTTGGTGGTAACTTAATTGAAAGGGCTACTACTGTTAGGGACTTAGGCATTACTCTTGATTCGAAAATGTTGTTTTCTGTACATTTTGACCATATTGTCAACAAAGCCTATCGTAATCTTGGATTTATAATAAGAACATGCAAACCTTTCAAGAACACAAAAACTATCAAATCTTTATACTATGCATACTGTCGCAGTATTCTAGAATATGGTAGTCTAATATGGTCTCCTCATTATGCCAAATATAAAAACAAAATAGAAAGAATCCAAATAAAATTCATTAAGTACTTGAACCATCAGACCCACAAACGTCATGGAGACTATCTTGAAGACTGCTGTCATTACAATATCTTATCCCTTGAGTCGCGACGCGAGGTGCTGGATTTATGTTTTTTACACGATATATTACAAAGTAACTTGGATACACCCAAATTACTGTCGCAAGTGTACTTTAATACTCCTAAATATCGAACCAGACATACTCCGTTATTTAGTATACCTAGGAACCGGACCAACTATGCCGCTAACGCTGTCATGACACGTTTACCTTTAACTTACAACGTTAATTATAAAAACATAGATTTATTCAATATGAGCAAAAACGTACTAAAGACACGACTGCGATTAGAAATTAAGTCTAAATATAATGCCCGTAAATCTTAAACTTAAACAAACAAAGGAATCGTTTATATCTAATTTCTTTTTATTCCTCACCAATAATCATGTAATTTATCCTTTATTCGAAAGTCATGTATGATGTTTATCCTATACTTAATTATCACGAAGCCGATTCTTTCGAAAGCCGTGATTGATGGGTAGTTGTTCGAAGACTGCGTATTATTATTATTGTTTTTCTAGAGGGATTCAAGTCATCGATCTGGTACTACATCTGACGGTTCGACGAAGTGTCGGCTTTACATATTTTGCTCTTAGTTAAATTAAAATACAATGTACGATTTGTTCAAATAACCATGTTATGGAACTCTGTTATTGGCTTAAGTGATTTATTTATTGTACCTTTATGTGTTAAGCAAATTGTAAAATAGCTGTAGAGTTTCTTAATAAATAAAAATAATAAATAAAAATAAAAAATAAAATAAAACCTCGGCGACATCTCGGGCTCCTCTTCTCGGCACCAGGTCCGGTAGGTATTCTTTAAGCCAGCGGCGCCAATACTCGTCGGCTAGCGCTTGCGCCGCCCTCCACGTCTTCCTCGACGCTGGTTCGCACGGCCCGATGATGGGTAGGCCGCGCGGTCCCCCTAGTAGGAAGTGGTTCGGGGTGAGCGCCTCCGGGTCGTCAGCGCTGACCGGCACGTGTGTTAGCGGTCGCGCGTTCATGGTGTGCTCGACCTCCGCCAGTAGAGTTTGCAGTACCTCTTCTCTCGGTGCCTTTTCATGTAGAGTGACTTGTAGAGCGTTCTTGACAGAGCGAATGAGACGCTCCCACGCTCCCCCCTGATGCGGTGCCCCTGGTGCTATGTAGCGCCAGTCGATGCGCTGGGTGAGCGCATAGTCTCGTAGAGCTGGCTCCCATTCTTCATTCGCTGCTCGTAGCTCCTTGTCTGCGCCTTTGAAGTTCGTCGCGTTGTCTGAGTACATTTTCTGTGGCCACCCTCGTCGCGCTCCCATACGCCGCAACGCCATGATAGCCGAGTCAGTCGACAGGCTCGCTACCAACTCTATATGCACGGCTCTCGTAGTGAGGCATGTGAATAACGCTCCCCACCGTTTTTCGTGACGACGGCCCACAGTTATGATCATGGGACCAAAGAAATCTAGACCACAGTTAGAGAATGGTCTGGTGAAAGCCTCTACTCGAGCGCGTGGCAAGTCTCCCAGCACAGGTGTCACAGGTCTCGCCTTTCTCATACGACAAAAGGCGCACTTATGGGCCACGGCCCGAACAGTAGGTCGCAATCGCAGTATCCAGTATCTCTGTCGTACATCGTTGACGACGCGTTCGTTGTGCGAGTGATGGGCGCGACGGTGTTCCCTATTGCACAACAACCGCGCGTACGGGTGGCTGCCGTCCAATATTACGGGCGTAGTATCGGGGGCAGACACACCCGCTGCCCTCGTCCTTCCTCTCGCCCGCAACACGCCCTCCTCGTCGATGAATGGATCAAGTCTTCGGATGCGACTCCCCGCCTTCAAGTTCTGACCTCTTTCTAGGCGCTCTATGTCTTCTCGAAATGAGTCTGCCTGCGCTCGCCTCATCAGCCATCTTTCCGCTCTATCTATGTGTTCTTTGGTCAAAACAGTTGCGCGCTTGCGACATTTATCTATAAATAGAAGCACATACGCCATCGCCCTCACTAGGTGCTCGTAGTTGGAAAAACGCCCGGCGTCTGGCACGCTCCATTTGTCCTCTGTCGCGACGCTAAATACAGTCTCCTCGCTGCTCTCTGTGCAGCCTGCTTGAGACGGCCATGTATTCTCCGGTTCGTATAAAAACGATGGCCCAGTAAACCATCTGTCTTCATTTGATTTCATCTCTGTGACGACTCTAGTCGCGTCGTCCGCTACGTTGTCTTGCGTCGGCACCCACCGCCACTGATCGGGTCTCGAAAACTCACATATCTCTCTCAAGCGGTGCGCTACGTATGGCGTGTAACGCACTCTATCGTTCCCAATCCAGTGCAGAACGGTCGTAGAGTCTGTCCAATACGTAACTCTATCGGGCTGCCATCTGTGCTCCTCCATTACTGTCGACGCAAGTCTCGTTCCGATAAGACACGCTTGTAACTCCAGACGTGGTATCGTCTGCGTCTTCATCGGGGCTACTCTTGCCTTTGCTGCCGCTAATACCACACGACGTGATCCATCCTCGTACTCTACAAGCCAATAGACTGCTGTCGCGTAAGCAGACTCGCTAGCGTCGCAGAACACGTGCAGCTGCTTTCCAGTCACTCCCCCCGTCAAAGTGTAGAGGCGGGGTAGACGCAGACTGCTAAGTGTCTCTACGTTCCGCAGCCAAACGCTGAATTCCTTCGCTATTTCTTCAGGTAGAATCTCGTCCCAGCCGGTTTGTAGGCGCCACACTTCTTGCATAAGAATCTTCGCTCTTATCGTGTAGTAACTGAGCAGTCCCAGCGGATCAAATATTGACATAACCGCGCTCAACGCCTCTCGCTTGGTCGGCGCTTGCTCTAGCGTTTTCACCTTACGCGGCACTCTAACTAAGTCAGTGTTAAAACCCAATTCATCTGTACTGGCATTCCATACGAGGCCTAGGGTACGCCCCTGCTGTTCTCCACTTGAGCAGAGCTGTTTCGACGCGTCCGCAGCACGGCATTCTAGTGGCAGCTTACGCGTGACTTGCGCTCCATTGAAGTTGAACGCTGCGAGCGTAAATCCCGCCTGCGCGTGTACGTGCGTGACGTCTCTGACGGCGTTGCTTGCTTCTTCTTGTGTATCGAAACAATCTACCCAATCGTCCATGTAGTGGTTCTTCGTGATAGCTTCGTATGCCTTCGGGTACTCTGCTGCATGTTGCTTCG
Organism: Pyrausta purpuralis; assembly: GCA_963924145.1. NCBI lineage: Eukaryota > Metazoa > Arthropoda > Insecta > Lepidoptera > Crambidae > Pyrausta > Pyrausta purpuralis. The sequence goes on from OZ001650.1 coordinate 17,496,839, forward strand.
CATTGTGGTCTCTAACACTGTGCGCCAGAAACGGTGAGCTCTTTGCGCCAAAAATCATTGATGTCATCTTATACTTTTTAGGCTGCGCTGCTCTGTCCTCGCCTCTCCATTAAAACATTTGCGCCGGTTGGTCCTCTTGAGCAATCTTAATTTGCAGAAACATCTCCCTGATGTCCGCTGTTACGGCGATAGCTCGCTCTCGAAATCTAAACAGGATTCCAGCCAAGTCCCTCAGCAGATCGGGGCCTTCTAGTAGCGCGTCGTATAAGCACACTCCGTTGCTTTTGGCCGCGGCGTCAAAAACTAGTCTAATCTTCTGTGGCTTGTTAACATTTACCACGGCAAAGTGTGGTAAATACCAGAGACGCGGGCTCTGTGTGTCGGCTTCTCGGCATTCCTCTGCGTAGCCTTTTCTAAACATACTCTCGATCTGGGCTGTGTACTTTGCTTTGAAGTCTTCAGATGCGTCCATCTTCCTTTCTATTGACGTGAGCCTCCGCCTCGCAGCCTCGTAGCTCGGCGGCATAACTGTGTTAACCTTGCGCCACGGCAATCCAACTTCATATCGCTGTTTGACACATCTCACTGTTGACTCAAAGGCTTCTAAGGCGCGCACATCATCAGGGTTTCTCGCGTTCCTTTTTCTGAATGCCCAGCGAATCGATGTCGAAGTATGACTTCACCATGTTGTGTAATTCTTCGTCAGGTTGCGTAGACCGAGCTCTCCCATGGTTGTCGACGAACAACACCGTATCTCTCTCCCTTATGACTCGGGACGGCGCTCGACCATGTATCACCCACCCCAGTCTGGTGAGCGATGCTGCTGGCTCGTGGCGTTTGCCTGTCAACAGCTTCCTGCTTACTATCAGATGCCAATTGTCCGCGCCTATGAGGACACGCGGCTTGGCGTTTACATAACACACGTCACTCTCGTTCAGGTTACGCATGTGTCCATACTCTAAACAGCTCCGACCCACCGTTTGAGTATTCAAGCGGAGATTCTTTATTGTTCTCGCTTTCACCAAATGTTTCTCGTTGTTACTGGCGATTATTTGAAGCTCTACCTCTCTGCTTGTGTGTGGTACGCTCTGTGTATTCACACTGCATATGTGTAAGTCTCGAAGCGGGCCTTCTGCACCGACGTATTCCGCCACGTCCTGATCGATCAACGTAACCGTAGACCCTTCGTCAAGTAGAGCGTGTGTGTTTACTCTACCCCGTGGCCCCTCAATGACGATCGGACATACCTTCAACAACACCTTGGATGCCCCCACAGTATGGCTAACTGAGGCTACCACTTCTTGGTTGTGTTGACTTTCGCTGTTTTCACGCTCTGTGTGTAACAGCCTGTGATGACGTCGGTTACAGCCATTCTCATTACACATCGGTGCTTTACATTTGATTCGCCTGTGCTTATTGATCAAGCATAGAAAGCATATCTTTTCTTCTTTCAACCAATCCCATCTTTGCTTTACTGTCATGGTTTTAAACTTTGTGCACTTCGACACTTCGTGGTCCCCGCCGCAACATAAACACGTCTTATCTTGTGCCGTCGTAGCTTTTTCCTCGGCTGTGGCGTACACACCAGTGTTTCGCTTCTTTGAGTTAGCCTTCTGCTTAGCTTGCACTTCTTTCTTCGCTGCACTGTTGCTAGGTTGCGACACGTATGCGAATCGAATCGCCTTATTCGCTTCCTCCATCAAAAACTGCGATAATGTCACGATCTCTGGCTCCGAGTAGCTTGCGTACCGTGCTGCGTAGTCGCACCATCTTGTTTTCAAGTGTGGGCTCAGCTTATCGACCACCTCTCGGGTCATCATCGGATTTCTGAGGTAGCTTTTATTATCTATGGAGTCCAGTGTATACGCGATGTTCTGTACCTTAATCGCGAACGAATTCAGTTCACTGGCTGTCGTTCCAACTCGCGGCAGGTTCTTGAGGTCGTCCAGTGCCCGATCAATGATCACTTCTGGCCTTCCATAGCATTGTTCTAGCGTTCGCATGATCTTGTCCGGATCGGTGGCACGGTATAACAACGCCGCTACTGCCTCCTTGGCTTCTCCTTTTAGACAATTCCTCAATCTAGCCAGGTTCTCGGATTGACTGTAGTTGCATGATCGCGTTGAATCTTCCATTGCAGCTTTAAATGGTAACCAGTCGTTCGTGTTTCCATTAAAAATCGGTAACTCAATAGCTTGACGTGGGGCCGGTCGCTTCGACATAATCCTCTCCAATGTGTAAGCAAGTCGTTCCGCCCCGTCCGTATACTCTTGGGGTCTCGCTGTACAATCATTGTTTGACTCGACCTGTCGCTGCACATCTTGTTGAATGTTGTTTACATCTTCATTTAATTCTATGCTCGGCGAATTCAAATGTCGGTTTCTATCCACTTCTATATTACGCGCATCTTTTTCCTTGCGTCGCGTAAACAAATGTCTATTTCTTTCATTCCTCTCTTCACGGAGGGTAGGAACGCTACAAGACATCTCGGTTGTGGGTAGTTGCGTGTTTACATCTTGACGCCGGGACTGGGCTTGATCCAACCAGTCATCCACCCTCGCTAGGGTCTCACCGGCGGGTAGGCTCTCACGGTCATCTTCATCTGTTGTATCCATTATCGTAGCGATCTCAAATTCTAATCTCTTCTGAATTAGATTCTTTTCAATAGCCGCCAACTGCTCGGCTGCTCTCAACTCGGCTTGCTTTAAACGAGCGGCGACGCTTGACCTATTTGACGACGGCGGCGGCCTTATCCTAGGCGCGTCGGCGTTAGCGTCGTGACGTCTCTCTGCTGCCGTTTCCATTCGTCCGCCTTCTGCGGGTAGTTCAGTCTGTCGTAACGTACTCGCGGTGGCTTGCACAGACGGTGATGCGGGTGGCTCTTCAAAGTTGCGTAGTCTTGAGTCTTCGGCTTCCATTTTCCCAGCTTGGCTGCGCGTAGTCGGCATCTTCTTACTTGCTGCCCCTACTCCTATCAATCCCAAACAGGTACACTACCAAGGGAAGCCTGTCTGCGGATGGATGGTCGTGCAGGATCGGAAGGGAGGTACCGCCCGGCAGAGAGTGTACGCATCCGTGGGGTGCTCAGTTCTGGCTGGAATGTCCAGAACCCTCCGCAGTGCCTACAGTCCGGCCCCCACGCTTACGCACACCGTACCGGCGCCGGTCGGACTTGTTCACAATCGCTGGCGCGATATGTGGCAGCTCGCCCGAAAACTGCACCGCCTGGGAATCGGCGTTAAACCCGAGACAGACACCGTTTGGCACCGTTAGGTGGTGAATGCCCGAGCCACGGAACACCCGTGTAAATGTGATCGTCTCTCCACAGGAGTATAGGCCGATTCGCGGCTCCTGGTTACACTGTGCTTCGGCGTAGATCCCTCGGCGTATGTGCTAACCAAAGCACAAGTCGATGCCGCGTTGCTGATTTCTTCTTATATCCGGATCGCAACGGACCAGACGATATTGACTACAGGCAGGCTGAGTCAATTTTCCGACGATCTTTCCTTCGATGTGTAGACTGTAGATTCCAAATAAAACTCTTCTTTTTGAGATCGGTGACCGTGAGAGCGCGTACGATCTGGCCCGCTCACGGCCCTTTATTTAACCAAAAATACATGTCTGACTTATCGACTAATACAGATTAGTTACAAACAAGGACGGACACATAACATCATCTGCGTATTCCTTCTAACGTTTTTGTAACCTACCTACATTAATCGTGATAAAATTCCCATTCGCAACAATCCACTCTATGGGTTTCCTACCTACCCTCAGAAAGCGCGATATGGGGGACAGGAAATTCGAAGGCTTTACCGGCCTCGCTCCACCTGAGCGAGACAGCCTACTAGGGTCTCCCTCGCCCCTGTACCAAACTACCTACATATTTCTTAATATTTCCTAGCTAGTTAATTGTTACCCTACCTGCCTACCTAATTTGCAAATGGGAATTCCTAACTAACAGGTTTCTTATTATTGAAATAAAACGAGCCCTAAGCTAATTACAATGCTTACTCGCTATGGCCCTAACAGAAAATTATATTTATTATCATCAAAAATCCTTACCAATAAATATAACTAAACTTATTACTAAACATGATTGGGTGTCCGTAACATTAATAATAAATAACAAAACGTAAAACAAAGTTTATGACAAAACTGTAACTTATAACCCTTATTTCACTTTCCATTGGGGAGGTATGATAGACTGCACATGTGCTGTCCCGACGGAACTTTAGCTATAAATAACACGTTATTATGTAAGTAGCGCATTAAAAGTTGTTGTACGAAGTATGTGGTAATGGTTTTTGTTAAAGTTTGATTAATACGCAGAATCCTGGCACGAACATTTCCATTTGAGTCACTCACGAAAGGCTTCTTTGAAACATTACGCAGGTTCAAACGTTTGCTGCTATTAGGCAAACTGTATCCGTGACACAAATCCGCGAAGCCGGCTCACACCCGCCGGTGGCACGTTTCTATTATTGAAGAATTGAAGCTGTATACATAACTACCTCTCGTGTCTAGCAAAGTGCCACTTTACGTTGTCTTGCTACCCCGCCCTGGCATCGGGCCAGGCTAGACCCGCTAAAATCTATCTCCCGTCACCAATAAGGCCTTACCTGTTGAATAATGTATGGTTCTTTATTTACTTCCAGCTCATGTTTAGTGAATCCCTTCCGACGGATTACTTAAATCGTAATAATGATGTTTACGACAGACTGGAATGGCGAGCGATGTTTTCTTTACGGGTGAATTCGTTAGGATTTTTTATTTTGCAGGTGATTGTTGTTCGAAATGTATTTATTTACCATTAACAAATGAACGGGTAATAAGAGCAGTTTATTTATGAGTAATATTATTATATTTAATATCTACAAACTCGCATAAAAGTGTACCACTCTCAAATCAGATAAACTAATATTTCTATGCGGAACTACCACATACTATGATTACCATTAGTATATTCTTGCTGATGCTAGAAGACACAAGTGGTTTGGCAATAAATTCCAAAAAATATTACCCATTTGTAGTCCATGGGGTGGTGTGTAAAAACTCTTGTAAAAATCTTTCTCAGTAAAACAATTATCAACTTCAGTAATATTTACCATCTCGCTGTAGAAACAAGCGTAGGTACACAATACCAAGAAATAATTCGCCCAGACAAAGCTTCCAAGAAATTTTATACAAGTTTTGGATTTCATTGTCACTTTAATGGCAGCATAGAACTGTCTGGAATTGTTTTGTTTTGGTAAATTCAACACAGCTTCAAACAAATAGAAATACAGATTTAGGAATGCCCCGTTTCGCAGTTAATATTACATCAAAGTCCCTCAAAGGTTTAGGAAACACATTCCTCCTTTTCTTCCGCGTCACACATACGTTTCTCGATTAACTTTTGTTTTCTTTTTTGTTGAATATCTTAGTAGTATTGTTTGAATGGATCGTTATCTTCAGCACGTTGGATTTTTTATTCGATGTCTTAATGGATACAGTCTAGTCAATAAAATGTATTTCATCTTTTGAATAAATATTGATGAACTGCTAATAAGCAAACAACATATCTACGATAGGAATCATGTAGGAGTTGTAACTGCCTCCTATATCTATGTTTTATATATATACGTTTGTTGAAATCGAAATGTGTCAATTTTTTCAATCAAATTCATCTTTAGAATACTAATTCTGTTCATGACGCAAAATGGAGCACACAACGTTCCAACGTAAACGCGAGCACCACATTAGTCGGAGTGCATCGCAGCATCGTCTATAAATATGTGAGTATTCATTAACGACAAAGACATTTGCATCCTCGTTGGGCACTGCACATAACTCGATGTAACTCAATTTCCGAGCACTCAAACGGTTTTCCGCCCAAGGAACGCGGGGTGAGGGAGGGAACGCAACTCATGTCCGTACTTCGCACCACTTTTGCTCGTGTAAATTGTAGCGTGTGACGTAACAGCCGAGTACGTGACGATTTAATGTATGTATGTTATTAACAACTAGAGACGTGTCCATTGTTTGTCGATGAATTTTTACACAGTGAAAGGAAGTGCGTTGCGAACCCAAAAACGTTGTTACACCATCAAAGGACGGTTTATTCTTAAATCTCGAATCAAATCAACCAAAAAACTGTTTAACCAAATATACTGTATTACTTCAGACGAAATTATCTTAGTAAAAAGCGTCAAAACAGAAGGAAAAGCCTGCTGGTTGTTATTTATAGGAACAAAACAGACAAATCGGTTACGAAACACAAAATAAAGCAAAACAGTCTTGCGATATAACCTTTAAATTTACCCTTCGATGAAATAGCATATTCATTGAAAAAGAAAATAACTGGTAAAATTATATAATAGTAATATCTCTGAAATTTCAGATAGAGAACTATAAACAAACACATATGAATAAGGGAGCCTCAGGGTGTGAATTACTGTGTATGTCTCGACCGTCTGTGGACTGACAAGACGCTGATAGCCGAGTGGCTACGAGATAACAGCAGCGGGAATGGATATGACACTCGCTACGGAATCCGGAACTAATATTAATACAGCAATGTAGTTTGAGGGCATTTCAGCAAGGAAATTCTGTTCTTATGGGATTATCACTGTCGGTGCTATACATACGAAAACAATCGTTTCGTGTGAATTTTATGTGTCTTTAGGACACGTCATGAGCTAACTAAGCTAATTTTTAAAGAGACACTATTTAGATAGAGCTTGTCATATTACAATCATTTGTCAAATTCTCAATATGAATGTTGAAGAAGAAGGATATAAGAAATAAGAAAAAATCTTCAGTTATCTTATACACATTGAATCATTTCTGCTTAGCCCAAAGGCATGACTGGAAGATAACGCCATATGGCGTTAAGTCACCTTTTGTACATTTTTTGTTCTGCAGTAAAGTATAAATATAATATAAATATAAATAAATAAATAAACAGATATTATGAAGTTGAAGAGTTTGCTTGTTTGAACGCGCTAATCTCAGGAACCTAGACTGATTTGAAAAATCATTTTTGTGTTAAATAGTTTATTTATAGATGAAGACTAATCGCTATAAATCATCACGCTGCGATGGGATCCGCTAGTATCTCTATAGTAATCGCGTGAAGCACATATCAGAACTGCAGCAAAGTATATATGATTTTAAACTTTCGCGTTGCATTGCAATAAGTATTAAACATAACGGATCTAAACGCGAATAAAAACTTATGACCCGTTTAAAACCGTCATGTTTAATACTTATTGCAGCGAAGTATTTTCAATATAACTTGCAAAGTTCAAATACATATTATTATACTCAAAACTTTCATCTGGGTTAAATCTACTTTATCTGCTTCACAATGCTCTGGTGGTTAAGAGTTTGCTGAGTAAGTGAAGCTGTTTAAAAACGCTCTAGCTCCCAGGCGCCTGGCGCCCCCAAGCGGACACAATAGGAAACAGACCAAGTTCCAGAGTGCAGCGCACTCGACAACACTTTATATACTGTTAATTAAAAATCGGTCCGTGCTTCCAAAGAATCGGACTTCAATAAACGCTGCAGGCGAATCGGAAAACAGTTTTGATATTTTTCTTTGTTTCCTCTTTAAATTAGGTATGCACTGGGTATTAGAAATATGTTTATTTCAGTCATTAATGTTTGATTAGCGGCACCCCACGACTTCGTCTGCGCGTATTGGTTTTAATCCTATTCCATAGGCCGTAGCGTAATGTTTTAAAACCTGCAGCCATTCTTTCCCCGTGTCATAAAATAGGTCATCATCATCATCATTATCAGCCAAAGGACGTCCACTGCTGAACATAGGCCTCCCCCACGGCTTTCCACAGCGACCGATTACTAGCGGTCTGCATCCAGTTTGATCCTGCAATCTTTATAAGGTCGTCTGTCCATCTTGTTGGTGGACGTTCTACGCTGCGTCTTTGGTCAAAGGGTCTCCAATCTAGAACTTTCCTGCCTCAACGGCCATCAGTTCTTCGCGCTATGTGCCCTGCCCATTGCCACTTGAGCTTACTGATTCTCAAGGCTATGTCCGTTACCTTAGTTCTTCTACGTATCTCCTCATTTCTGATTCGATCTCGTAGAGAAACACCCAGCATAGCCCTCTCCATCGCTCGTTGCGTAACTTAGAGCTTCTTTATAAGGCCCATAGTTAGAGACCATGTTTCGGATCCGTATGTCATCACTGGTAACACACACTGGTTGAAGACTTTCGTCTTTAGACACTGAGGTAAATGAGACGAGAAGACACTCTTGCGTAATTGCATAAAATAGGTAAGTTATCATTTAACACAATACATGATTATTCTGAGTCTCCTACGTAGTTCCGAATATCGCTATTGCGATTTTTTTTTTACTGCCTCATAGGTTCAAAAGCTTAAGAACTCGAATGATGTAGTCGCGATAAACGCTGATTCGAAAAACATTGTCACTGCCTTGCGCTCGAATGCTTGTGACTTCGATTTATTACTTTATGATATCTTATTATGTGTTAAAAAAATATGCATCTCGTAATTAAAAATTCCGGCTAAGTGCGAGTCGGACTCGCGCACTGAGGGTTCCGTGCCAATTTTAACTGAATTAGGGAATCCACTTTCTTTAACTAAGCTAGAATATTTTGTTGACCGCAAATGTAACTTTGTTTTTCATGGTTTTTGTATGTAAAACAAATATGTTTGCGATTGTCGAAAATTTGCTATATCTTTGAAAGAATTTGTTAAGATCTACATTACATATTTTTTTCAAAATTTATTTGTGATGCTTATAGTTTCAGTAAAGTGAGTGTGACATACGGACGGACAGACCAACAGACAGACAGACAGACAGTCTTGACGAAACTATAAGGGTTCCGTTGTTTACTATTCGGCTCCGAGACCCTAAAAACAACACATTTGAAGACAACTTTTATCATACTAATAACTCGTATATACTAAGTTCAATTGATTCATTTCGATAACCGATACCGCTTGAGTATATAATTGTTTATAAAGACCAGTCAGTCCTAGCTTTTGTGTATTGTGTGCACATAAAAAATATTAAAAATGTTCAATTCAGGAACTTTTTTATCTTTATAATTTGTTATTACTTATAAATGTTTATTGACTCGAATATTTGTTATTTATATAACTAGATAATTATTTTTTACACTCATTATGACTTGTATAGTAATAAATCGAAGTAACAATCATTCGAGCGCAAGGCAGTGAAAATGTTCTTCGAATCAGCATTTTTCACGACTACATCATTCGAGTCCATTCCATAAGCTTTCGAACCTTAAAGGCAGTAGAAAAAAATCGCAACAGCCTATGTCGCAACAGCGGCATTCGAAACTACGTAGGAAATCCGATTATTCTAATCGGACCAGTAGGTTGATCCTGAGATTATAATAATAATAAATAATAATAAAAAATATTAATAAACAAAAGGTATTTATGGTTACAAAAAAGGACTTAAGCTTAGAGTCTTATTATAGTATTTGTCTGAACTAGGTTGGACCTGTGTTTCAGACTAAAGATTAGTCCGTAATTGTAGATTAAACAGAAGCAAAGTCCTTTTTTCTTTATTTTATGAACACGCTGCTTGTCCTTTAATCTGTTGAAAGTAACTAAGGGGTATTATCTTTTTCCAACGAAATAGAAATACTGCACCTATCGTCAATTGTTTTTCTTTCGGGTTCCTGAATTCATCAGATTTACCAGGATACTCTGAAGCACCCCACAATTGCCTCATACAACCATAAAACTGGCCAGTGCCAAGGAAAAGCAGCTTTAGCCTAGAGTCTACTCTGTACCTATCTTAAGAGTTTACTCTTGAGTAAATTTTCAGTACCTTTGGTAACCTTAGTTTAAGTAATATTGCTATTTCAGTAGTTTCGATTTGTCTACCTTGAGAACAATTGATATTAAGTTGGTATTCTTAATATGTAAGTAATTTATTTATTAATTACTTAAGAGTTTTTCTCCAATTTAAAGTAGAATAGTACTTGACTATGTATTGTTATGTAATGTTCCCTTAGGAATTATTTTCTTAGGTTCATATGAAACCATTTCCAATGACATAATTCCATAGAATTTGACTGACTTCATTCTTTGTAAGTCTCGTGAATATTAATGCTGAACTGATGTTTCATCAGTGATATAGTGAAGAAAGGTAGCATATTTGCCCGCATGGTACAACTAGTGGCTACAGAATTGCCATATGGTCAACTCTTATGTGTTTGAATTAACATCAGTGATTAGTTGTTATATTTATTACAACTAGGTTTCCTAACTCAAATACTAATATCAGTCGATATTCTATCAAATCTATCACTGAACTTAACAACTATTTTTTTTTATATTTATTGTCATGAATGAATTTACCTACATAAAATTAACCTTATTCATTTACCTAGGACATTACACTCTTTAATAACCTGCCTATTATCTAATTTTCTTTATATTTGTCGGAAAACACCATTGAAAATACATGACAAATAATGTACCGCCTTTACGTTTTGTAATTTTGAATTTTACAGCTGAGCGAGAGGTACGGCAGTGAAGGTAAAAGTATATATACAATCAAAAACAATAAGGAGTACAAATAATAAATAATGTTACAAGATGATTTCCGATCCTAGTCTGCCCCACATATTTACTTAGTTCTGTAATAGTAGACTTATGCACTAAACCATATACTCACTGTGTGTGACTTATGTAACCCCACTGTATTCACTAAATTACACATTCTCTTCCTCATATTATGTTCAATACATCATAATTCATACACCTATCTAGGTGTCAAACCTATTTAACATTTGTTATGGAAATGCCGGAAGTGTCCACCATGTTGAATGTAACTTGGCTATGATATAAGAATATTTTGGATTAATCTTTAGATTATCTTATTATTGTAAGAATATTTTATTAATTGTAAATTAATTATTTAAAGATTATTGGGACACTTATTAGATTTTTATGTTTGCCGTATAACAAATGTTCATTTTGCCGCCAAAAGGAAGTTGACTCTGATTGGTTGGTGGAGGTTAGATTTATTTTATATATTGTAACTATTAAAATAATAATCTAAAAGGCTTACTGAATTCATTACGATGAATAACTAAATAATTAATGAATTTATATATTTAATAAGCAGATTGTTTATCCCTACAAATAAATATTATAGTAAATGTTCATATATGGAAACGGATGTCGTCCCCACTGTTTTCCTACCGTTGTTCAGGGTTTTGATTTGTATAAAAGCGAGCTGTATGCCAGAATATACGGTCTGTTTGTACTTACTCTCACTTTGTGCCCTATCTTTGTGCTATTTTGTTGGAATAAAACTATTGGAGAAGAACTTGGAGATTTGTACTACGTGTTTATTATTCAAGCACCCCACACGCGGTCACACCTCAGAAGTGGGATGTGCGAAAATCACGGGCCTTACGCTGCCGGCTCTGACCAAGGAAGATTCAAGGACCAAGAAGACTGCTAAGATTTGAAAGACATGAGAGAAAGGCATCGTCGAGTGACACGTGCTTACGCGGAAGACATCCCCAAATTTCATCGAGAAGAAAGTACGTGTAACATCACAAATTGACTGCTCAAAATCAACCAGCTGCGTGAACTCTGTGGATATTAATCTATTGATCATTGTTTGAAAATCTACAAGTAGAAGCCACGACGGCATTGCGAAAATCAACTTGAAGAAGAGGCAACATCACAAATTGACTGCTCAAAATCAACCAGCTGCGTGAACTTTCCTATTTATCATTGCTCGAAAACTACAAGTAGAAGCCACGACGGCATTGTGAAAATCAACTTGGAGAAGAAGAAACTCTGAAGAAAGAACCAGTGCAACATGACCTACGGCAACGATACTGCAGCAACCAGGAGTGAGGCGGTGCTACATCTGTCGACGGGTCAGCCAGAGATGCGAGTCTGCAGAACTCAACGACGCGACACCAACCAGCGCAGCGCTCCAGCGGCCACGTATGCATCGATTGACGGTTCGCAGCATCCAGTTCAACGCATCAGCCGCTCCAGCCATCTCAAGGTGAGTCGCATTATGTTTACTCCTAAGTGACGTATTTAGACTAAATAGGTCAAACCATTAAATACTAAAATTTGCCATCGACCAGTGCAATACGGAGCTTTCGAGATGCTCACACGCAATCGCTAGGTGGATCACACAGTTTTTCACATAGACAACGTTTACTCGAAATTAACGCATACATTACGATTACGCTGATAAAGATCTTATTGTTAGGTAACCTATAACCAAATTATTCTGGTGAAAGCTTAGCGACGGGGAGGTAGACAGATATAATCCAATCAATCTAGACGAAAGTTAATTGAGTAAGTTAGTGAGGTTATTATTTTGAACGGTGATTATACTTTTGTTAGTGCGTGTAAAAGGAGGTAGTTAGTGATGAATTGTTAAACCTAATAACTTCGTTCTGGGTGAAACAATAACTATGTGTATGTATATTTTACGAGTACCGTTTACAACAGATTTGATTTAACTGTAAGTAAAACCACGCATACAATATATTTTTTATTGCAGTATGAAAAATGTACAACATAATGCAATAAATATAGTTGTTTAATGAGGAATCAACGGTTCGGGTTTCTTTTTTCCTCCGTTGAGAAGATTTTCTTTCTTCAACCTTAAACAAAAGAACATTGATATTAGTGTTTAAACATTTATATCGGAGCAGTAGTAATAGAAATTTAATTTATTGGAGTATATTAGTATTAGCTACAGTATTTCAAATATTCTAAAATAAATCGTTGGCTATGTTACCTACGTAAACTCTGTGTGATCTAAATAAACTGATTTCTGTGTCACATACGGATAATGATTGTCTGTGCAAGCAGCAGTGTCTATGTGACTTATGCAGCTACGTAAAGTAATGTATGTATGAATGACGTAAGGCAATGCTGGTGTGAAATGTGACCTACATAAATTATGTCTGTGTGAGTAGCAGTATCTGTGTGGCCTACGTGAAGTACTGTGTGAACTACGTAGAGCAATGCTGTGTGAGCTACGTAAATTTTCTGTGTGAGTAGCAGTATCATGTTTTAATGCAAATAAAGATTTTGATTGATTTTATTAATTGATTGATTGATTGATTGTGGCCTACGTGAAGTACTGTGTGAACTACGTAGAGCAATGCTGTGTGAGCTACGTAAATTGTCTGTGTGAGTAGCAGTATCTGTGTGGCCTACTTGATGTACTGTGTGAACTACGTAGAGCAATTCTGTGTGAGCCACGTAAATTGTCTGTGTGAGAAGCAGTGTCTGTGTGGCCTACGCGAAGTAATATCTGTGTGAACTACGTAGATCAATGCTATGAGAGCAACATAAAGTATTGCCTGTGTGACCTACGTAAAGCATTGCTGTGTGAGCTACATAAAGCAAACATGTGTGATGAATATAAATTATGGTCTGTCGGATCTAGGTCAAGTAGTGTGTGTCACTTACGTAAAGTTATGTCTGTGTAACTTGTGTCGGCTAATACCCCTTCAGAATTTATTACACATGCTGAAATTTCCTTACTAGAAATTTTTCTTTGTAATGCAAAGTAACAGAATTACCGTGTCCACCAAAACAAATTATTACCGTGTCCATCAAATAAATTTCTTGCAAGTTTCCAGTATACTTGTTGATTCTGCTCTTTCTCATTTTCAGCACACCAACAACGCAGAGTTCCAAAACACCACCAGAGCACCGTGTGACACGGTGGTTGCAGGATGGCCGAGTGTTACAAGATCATTTCCGATCCTAGTCTGCCCCACATATTTACTTAGTTCTGTAATAGTAGACTTATGCACTAAACCATATACTCACTGTGTGTGATTTATGTAACCCCACTGTATTCACTAAATTACACATTCTCTTCCTCATATTATGTTCAATACATCATAATTCATACACCTATCTAGGTGTCAAACCTATTTAACATTTGTTATGGAAATGCCGGAAGTGTCCACCATGTTGAATGTAACTTGGCTATGATATAAGAATATTTTGGATTAATCTTTAGATTATCTTATTATTGTAATAATATTTTATTAATTGTAAATTAATTATTTAAAGATTATTGGGACACTTATTAGATTTTTATGTTTGCCGTATAACAAATGTTCATTTTGCCGCCAAAAGGAAGTTGACTCTGATTGGTTGGTGGAGGTTAGATTTATTTTATATATTGTACCTAACTATTAAAATAATAATCTAAAAGGCTTACTGAATTCATTACGATGAATAACTAAATAATTAATGAATTTATATATTTAATTAGCAGATTGTTTATCCCTACAAATAAATATTATAGTAAATGTTCATATATGGAAACGGATGTCGTCCCCACTGTTTTCCTACCGTTGTTCAGAGTTTTGATTTGTATAAAAGCGAGCTGTATGCCAGAATATACGGTCTGTTTGTACTTACTCTTACTTTGTGCCCTATCTTTGTGCTATTTTGTTGGAATAAAACTATTGGAGAAGAACTTGGAGATTTGTACTACGTGTTTAATATTCAAGCACCCCACACGCGGTCACAATAAATATTGAACACCAATCACATTCTTCATCAATCTGATCTATCAAAATTATCATTATTCTGATCCCAAAGTAAGTAGCTAAAACTTACTTGTGTTATGGAAATCAGACACAACGGTGGTACAACAACACCCAGACCCGATACAATAAAGATAATTCTGATTTCTGTATTGACCCGACCGGGAATCGAGCCCGGAACCTCGGAGTGGCGACGCCGTGAGTGAAACCAGCGTGCTTAGCCACTACACCACGAAGGTGGTCAAATTATAAAAAGTATTGGTATCAACTTGAGTAAATCGTTACCAAAATAACTTTTTACCCCTTATGAACCGCATTAGAATAAAATAGGAAATACGCGTTTCGTCAATTCTGTTAAAAAAGGATGTATGCAAAATTTGTAGTAATTGGACCAAGGAATCATGCTGTTCCATACAAATGTTGCCCGATTTTTTCACCCCCTTAGGGGTAAAATTTCGCAAAAGCCTTTCTTATCGGGTCCTTACGTTATACAAAGAGCACAGCCTCCAAGTTTCAAGTCACTACGATCGATCAGGGGTTAGGCTGTGCGTTGATCCTTCCATCAGTCAGTAGTATAGGACAAAGCATTTTAAGTTGAAATTTATAAAATTATTTTGCTTTAAATTTCCGCGAAGCGACGCCGGCGCAGGCGACTAACTACACGAACCGTCACCGCGTTTAGTATTAGTTCAGGCAAATGCAGGATGCACCACTCGCCCTCCCACAATACGACGAGGTTTTTTGCAAGTTGGTGTTGGGTACTATTAATTGCATCACCTGTGCCGCATGCATATTGAGGGAGGGCGGGTGGTGCATCCTGCATTTGCCTCAACTAATACTAAACGCGGTGACGGTTCGTGTAGTTAGTTGCCTGCGCCGGCGTCGCTTCGCGGAAATTTAAAGCAAAATAATTTTATAAATTTCAACTTAATAATGGATTTCCGCAAAGTAACGCCTGATTCCATTAATTAACAAAACATTTTATAAGTAAAGATACAAAGATTGGATGTTAATCGGTCACTAAGAAACTATTTCAAAATGGTCTACCTTTTATACTTGTACACACGGTCAGCTTTCCATGGAAAAACCCTGGGTTACTTTTCACAAACGAATTTAGAGCATTGATCTACCATTTCCATAACTAAATTAGAGTAGAAAAAGAACATGTTTAGGAAGTTTAGCGTAGGTGTTTAAGTACAGCCTTTGATTGTTTTAGAATTGGCTTCGAGTGAGCACAATAAAGCGATTGAAAAGCAAGGAAAGAGCATTGTATCGATATCCTTTAAACCAGTTTTGGACAACAAAAGGTTTTAGATTCTATAGAAATTCCAAGCGAAAATTAAACGCCGATACTTCGCAAACACTTTTGTTTTCCAATTTTAAGGACACTTGAGAATATTTGAGTTTGACGGAAAGCAATAATGGGACGGCTAAAATATGTATAAGTACGCAGTGAGAATTATACACAACATAAGCATATCATGTTTTTTTTTTTATTTAAACTTCACACTCCACCTAAGGGTATTATGAGATACCATATGTTAGGGTCCTATCAAAAGCAATAAAAAGCGGGCTGTTTAAAATAATAGGTGCTGTAATTCTCGCCCTTGTTATAACCAATTGTTACACGATGATTCCCGATCCTAGTCTGCCCCACATATTTACTTAGTTCAGTACCCCTATCACGAATAATTTGCGTCAAAGTATTCGTATAGAAACGTAATCATTTGTATGAGAATCTGAAAGCGCCTCTGTCGGACGTAAAACAAACTACATTTGGCAGCACAAATGCCTGACATTTATTGTACGTAAACATTTTCCATAGGTAGTGTTAAACTGGATTTGCGAGCACGAACGTTTTTTTGACGTATAGTATCGTGAGTTGCATTGCAACAATATTACTTGAGATTCAGAGTGGTAACAATGAGCGAATAGTAACTAGGTAAGTCTATAACTTTTAGCGATAAGACCACCTAAATTGATTTTTTTTTCGAAAAGTATCATACGGCTGCATTTGAAGACGGATTCAAGCTCCTGGAATGGGAAAGATTCGGCATCAACGTCAATAGCAAATACATCTCTCACCTCCGGTTTACTGGTAGTATATTCGTGCAGTAAAAGATGCTGGAAGATTTTGGAACTACGGTCGAAAGCCTTGACCGAGCCTTACAAGCAACAAAGTGGGTCTAAGAAAGAGGTCTATCAACGGATCCAACGCGGATGGCTAGGCCGAGTTCGGGAAACTGCGCAAGAGTCTTCTTGTCTCATTAACCTCTTTGAAGACGAAAGTCGTGTGTGTGTACTAGTGAGAACGTACGGATCCGACACATAGTGCTGTGCTGACACTATTTGTGCTCAAAATCTCACATTTAACAATAGACGGGGCTTTCGCTTTTTGGCGAGTAATAAAAAAACGTGTGAAATAAAGAATACGTTTGAAGTCATATTTATAATTCTAAAATTGAAACGTTGCAGCAAAAATACGAAATTTATTACAATATTTTTTCTTATGCTCTGTATCTTGAAATGAAATCAGGAACAGGGACGATTGTAACCTGTTAATTTTGATCTTGTTGGGTTCATCTTTTCTCTGATTATGACATATGGGAGTAACGAGGACCACCGGGACTGCTTGACTCCCTTTATTTCTTCTAGGGTAGCTTCTCTGGGTAGGCGTATTTCCATACATTATTTTTTGGTCTTTTTTTATTCTGAAAAATTATGTATGTATATTTTTTATGTTGACGTTAATACTTTTCATTCCATTTGTTTGAAACAGCGTTCATTTGGAAAGCTAAGGGCTTGGATAAATCACAATTTCTTTAGAAAAAAAAATCTAGCTAGAGTTTATCTAGCTATGAAAGCCAATGAATAAAAGCACTTTAATCACAAATCCTTGTATTACTTTTACGTACTTACTTGTTCGAAAATTCAAATATTGTTACGTTCTACTGCAAACGACTTGTCCTCGTTATTGTAAAAATATTTTATATTATTTTTAACTAAATCTTTTGCAAAAGTTTTGAATTTGTCACAATATGATGGCATAACGTCAATCTGTCAATTGACAGTATAGTAAACAGTTCAAAAATCTAAAGATTACAGAAAAACATATCATATGAGTATTAGCATTTATCTTTATATTTTAATAGACCAAAATTTTACATTTACTAACCCTGCCAAACATATTGATCGTAATTTTTGTTCCGTCATTGATTTTTCTTAGATTTTACTGGAATACCATGATATATTTCGCTAATATTCTTAAAAAAGATCGCTTTACTGGTTTCTGGACGTGTCATTCGACGGCCATATTTACGTTAGTATGACGTCATCTCCGTCAATGCTATCGAGCTTACTACACGACACGAGAGTGCTTCGTGATGCCGACTAACGTTGTACTGCGTAAACTCGCTACGATTACGTGACGAATACGTCGAAAGTTCGTGATTGGGGTACTGTAATAGTAGACTTATGCACTTAACCACATACTCACTGCGTGTGACTTATGTAACCCCACTGCATTCACTAAATTACACATTCTCTTCGTCATATGTTCAATACATCATAATTTATACACCTATCTAGGTTTGACATTTAACGTTTGTTATGGAAATGCCGGAAGTGTCCACCATGTTGAATGTAACTCGGCTATGATATAAGAATATTTTGGATTAATCTTTAGATTACCTTTTTATTATAATAATATTTTATTAATTGTGAATTCAATATTTAAAGATTATAAGAACACTTAATAGATTTTTATGTTTACCGTATAACAAATGTTCATTTTGGCGCCAAAAGGAAGTTGACTCTGATTTGTTGGTGGAGATTCAATTTATTTCAAATATTGTAACTATCAAAATAATAATCTAGAAGGCTTACAAAATTCAGTACGATAAATAACTAAAAAAATATCATTATTTTTTTAGTTATTTATCGTAATTTTATATATAAATTCATATTTATATATAAAATTAGCACATTGTTTATCCCTACAAATAAATATTAAATGTTCAGATATGGATACGGATGTCGTCCCCACTGTTTTCTACAGTTGTTCAGGGTTTTGATTTGTATAAAAGCGAGCTGCATGCCCAGATCAGGGCTCTATTTGTACTTTGTCTCACTTGTGCCCTAGCTTTGTGTTATTTTGTTGGAATAAACCTATTGGAGAAGAACCTGAAGATTTATACTACGTGTTTATTATTCAAGTACCCCACACGCGGTCACACAATTAATTAGAAATACGCGACAATGGATATGACCAGCGACGGAGGGTTCCTGAAGGCGAGTTCACTGCACGCGCTCGTGCTCATGCGATTTCTTCGGTGCATGGGGCTTTCTGGCGCTTCCCTCTTGCGCCCGCGCGCTGAGATGTGATGATGTTCCCAACACCTAATAAGTACTTTCGTACGTTAGGTACTTAGTCAATATTGGACATTGGCAACGTGTCAGGTGTGCTTCAAAAAATCCTGCAGCATAAAAAAAAGGTTGCAGCAGGCGTGTTGAGTTCGTACCTCTCGGAGTTCGGTACTCAGTGAACTCTGTGAGATAATGCCATATATCTTACAGAGTTCACTGAGTATCGAGAGGCTCATTAATTTCAAGCGTTTGGAACGAGGAGATATCGCCGGTGCCTTTGTAATATATAGTTCGGTTGCTGGTAAAGGTAATTAATAGCAACGCTTTTTTGCTAACTGCGAAAAACGTACTTCGTTTATTTATATTAGCTATATTTTTAGACTCAATGAAATTGAAATTGAGGTGCTCGTAGCGCTGTGGTACCATACAAGTGACGACCACATAAGTGACGTACATCACGAGCATCTCCGTGCTTCGGAAAGTACGTTAAACCGTTGGTCGCGGCTAATATCGGTTGATATTAGTCGTTAAGTCTAGTCAGAGGCTTTATGGGCGGCTTGATAACATCTGTCATCGGGGTTAGTCGCTTGTCTTGCAAACCCCTCCACAAATCCGCCTGCGTAGTGGAGTATGGCTCGAACTACCCTATAGTAGAGGTAAGGCCTTTGCCCAGCAATGGGACGTTACAGGCTACTTTAAAACTTACTTTTCTTAACCCTAGCTCGTAAGATTTTTTCTGTAACTACTAACACAATCTGTAGAAAATGATTTTCAGAAATAAAGGTTAATAATAATAATAATAATAATAACGATAATACTATGAGGACATTGTGAAACTGGCCTCAAGTGTGCTTTTAACTATATTATTTAAATATCAAAACAAAACATTTTAGTCTAGAATATCCCATTGTCCATTGGCACATAGCTATAAAGCTAACAGCCCCATATTGTTGCCCGTCAGTAGCATTTTCGCGGATTGTATACTCATGTCGATGAAATGATATGAGGTTGTATTCATTTACTTCTGTTTATTTTAAAAAAACTATACTCATACTTAATTTTGCTATTGGTTATCAGTGAGTTGTTATTACTACCTACGTGTGGAAGACCTATGCCAAGCTAAAAAATTTAGCAATTTTATATCAAGATTGTGACGTATTCCTTGAAATTGATAATGTTTGTATGCGTTGATGACAAGTGGCGTCAATTAATGGAACATGAATTTTGTTCGTGTCGTCAGTTCCATACGCTAGTAATATAAGTTCAATGTGTCTGCGTTTTCACCAAGTAAACAGCTCTAGATTCTAAATGCATATTTATTTTTTTGTTAGGTACAGGTTTAAAAAAAAATGTAAATACAAATTTTCTTTTTGCAATGCGATTGAATTAAAGATATTTAGATAAATGTGTGCTTACTCAGTCCGCCCAAGCGGTCAGTCATATTTTCATACTAAAATAAGTTTTTCAGACGACGCCGAACTTCAGCACTTGCCCCGAGAATATGACGTGTGAAACCGCGTCGAAACGTCGGGAAGGTAAATACCACATTTACTTACAAGTGAAGGTTGCATAAAATCTCGCCTTTTGTGCAGTTCCGAATTAAATAAGTTTGTCAATTCATTCAGTGTTCTTTATTTTGTACAAAGTCTCATAAATTTAAGTCTGTAATTTTAGCTCGTCGTATTTATCTATCCGAATCAATTCTGGAGCTTAAGCTTCAAGCTGTGTTCATGGTGTTTAACCCCGATGCGAATACATTTAATATATATAGTTAGCTTTTTGCTCTAAGCGCAGGCAGCTCAGCCAAGCACTCTTCAGAGGGTACATACCGACCGAGCACTTAGCCGAGAGCGCTCTGTCGCCACTATACTCGGCACGTGTGATCAGGGCATTAGCGTCTCCATTTATTTGAAGTGACGCCCGTCAGTATGCGTCTATTTCTTCGTTGAAAAGTGTTTAGATGCGAGAGATCTGGGGTGCGATTATGTAAAGCAATCGTATTCATTTGGCAGTTCAAAACGTACGATATGATCTGTCAAACCCTTTGTTCTTTGCCATTTGACAGACCATACCGTACGAATACAATTGCCTTACACAATCCCATCTCCGCGGTCGAAGTCTGAAGTATATTTTTTTACATTTCGCGTATACAATTTCAATTTTCGGATTTTCTGATGCATCAAACATCCTTTTTTCTTGCGTAGTTTCTTTAATAAATCTTTAGAAATAATTGGATTTTTTAAATCTTAATTGAACACGATTGTATTCGTTTGACAGTTCTAAATGTACGGTATGATCTGTCAAACGGCAAAGAACAAATAGTTTGACAGATCATAAATTTCGCTGCAGACATTGGCCGTTTATTTTGGACATGGAATCAGTATGCTAAAGAATCAGGTCAATGTTTGTCCAATTAGAAACTAGTCTCATAACTTTGAACATTTGACATAAACGAAATAAAAATAAATGTAGCAGGGTCGTAGGAAGCTGATTATTGCGATAAGAAGGCGAATTTTGCTTAAACTTAACTGAAACGACCTTTAAACTGCGACACATCACAGATATAACGAGACAAGTTAAAAAGGTGAAACGGATAATGATGGCAGTTGGGAATTATCGCCATTGATGTCGGCAAAGCAAAGTGTCAAAATGAAGTGAGTGACGTCAGTAACCCCACTTTTTGAAGTATGGATAATAGCTACAAATGAATTATATCGATATCTGTGCATTGAACTTTTGATGGGTTTTATAAATTTAATTTCTGTAATGATTCCTTTATTTTTATTTATACTACTAGTGGTCCCGGTGATTATCGTTTTCCCTCGAGCCCCGTAAAATTATTATCCAATTCGACGGATGACGACAAATTCAACAAAGTAAATATCGTGAAAACCAGTCAAATTCTAGAGTAGTGTCATACAACACTGGAGAAGAAGAAAATAGAAGAAGAAGAAGAAGAAGAAAATCCGCTTTTATGTATCTTTCTTGTAATTAGACAGTAAGTTATATTAAAAGATAAATATTTTCTTTCGGTTATCAAATACACACACACACGTGCGTTTCGTGATTGTAGCGATAAAATTTTTGTTTTGTTCAGTATTTGTTGTTTAGTTTGTAAATAAGATTTGTATTGATAAGGAACAGTGACTCCTTCTGGCACAGGTGCTATGCACTTAAAAGAACGAGTCCACATCTAGTATTGTTATATGTCTTTGCAACAAATAAAGATTTTTCATTTATTTTTTTTTCATTTTTTTTCATCAAATACTTTTCTAAGTATTTGAATTAGCTTGAAAGAATCCGAGAATAATGATGTGTGATATGTGAACTTATTTAATGTCTCGCTTGTAAAATGTTTTATTTACTTAACATTTCACGCTATCCGCTATCTACATGATTTTGTACATGTCTATAAAAACGAATAAATTTTCTACTTCCCTGTTGAAAGTGACTCTACTGATTCTGTGTGGACTGCGGCAGTGATCCCTCATTAAAATATTTTCAGCTGAAGACGCCTGTGATCTCGTTATAAGTATTTTTTCCTTTTAAAAATATTTAGATTTTTGTTTATTTCATGCAAATGACTAATAACATTAGGTGACATCTGAGCACAAAGGAGAACATAGTATATGATCATAGTAAATATTTGACGACTTAAGTGGGGAAAATCCACAAGCATTTTTAGGGTTCCGTAGCCGAATGGCAAAAATCAGAACCCTTATAGTTTCGTCAAGTCTGTCTGTCTGTCCGTCCGTATGTCACAGCCATTTTATTCTGTAACTATAAGCATCACACTTTTAAAATTTGGTAGGAAGATGTATCCTGTTAACCGCTTTACGATTCTTATACAAAAAATAAAAAATAATGATATTCAAGGGGGGGCTCCCATACATGAAACTAAAACTGAAAAAAATATTTTTTCAGTCAAACCTATGCGTGTGGGGTATCTATGGATAGGTCGTTTAAAATGACATCGAGTTTTCTATAACCACTTTCTTTTAAAGTGTAACGTTTTATAGCTATACGCTTCCAAAGTTGTAAAATGGGCGTCCCCCCCCATCTAACTTCTAAACTAAGCAAGTCTAAATTTAGAAAAAAATATATAATGTAGATCTTAACAAATACTTTCAACGAAAATTAGTTCGGACGGGATCGAACAAGAAGTTTATGAGATATAGCACATTTTCATTGACCGCAAACATAACTTAGTTCTTCATACAAACACTATGAAAAACAAAGTTATATTTGCTGTAAACGAAATATTGTGGTATTTTACTAAGTGGAAGTAAGTGGATTCCCCAATTCGGTTAACGTGGGCACGGAACCCTCAGTGCGCGTGTCTGACTCGCACTTGGCCGGTTTTTGGTATTGTAACCGATATTAAACAAATGTCCTTGTTATTTCTCATAATAGTAAGTTGATATATTTTGTTTCTAAATGTGTGTCACATAAATAATAATTTTGCCCTGACCGTTTGCCCGTCTTGTCACGTAGTTAGTCGGATCAATTTTTACATTTCCCAAATGTATTTATTTTATTTAATAAGAACACACACAGAGTACCATCAATACAAAAACAAAATGATAAGGCTTTTAAACTAATAAAGGTCTAGATCGTAATCCAAAACAAGCGTTTTTATCAAATTGCTAAATTCCACACTGAATTTCAATGGGTTTATGCACTCATCTGAATGTAATACGGTATTAATTTTCATCCATACTGGAAGTTGTATGGACGCCTTTGGATAATCCTTTTTACCGTGTTTATTTTGATTTTAGAAATAGTGGAATCAAAAACGTATTCGGAGTCGATGCGAAGCTCCCTACAAGATTTTGGAAAAATAATAGAATTCATAGATGTGCGCATTAAACAAATGATAATTGTAAAGATTAAATAAATAATTAAATTAAATATTTTTTTATTCTTCACCAAAAGATCACAGTATTTAAAGGGGATCGAGGTCACCTTTTAAGCAAAATATGCCTGTGACAGGTGACTTCGCTCTTCCATAACTACAGTTACACTATATGGATTGGTAAAGATGAAATAAGAAACCAAAAAATTGCGGACCGGGCCCAACTCACGGTAGTTCAATTGGTAAGAGCGTTTGGCCCGGTCTGCCAAACGGTTGCTGGTTCAAGTCCCGCCCGTGCGCAAATTTTTGGTTTCTTATTTCATTTTTATGAATATAAAATATGTCACTGTGAGTGTTAAAACATTCTGAAGCATTAGATAGCGAAGCGACATCAATTTCCAAGTTGAATTTATTCTGTAAAGAATTACTGCTTGGGCCATCTGTTTCATAAACGGACGGCTAGATGGCTCAATTGGTAAAAGCGTTTGGCCCGGTCTGCCAAAAGGTTGCTGGTTCAAGTCCCGCCCGTGCGCAAATTTTTGGTTTCTTATTTCATCTTTATGAATATAAAATATTACACTGTGAGTGTTAAAACATTCCAAAGCATTAGATAGCGAAGCGACATCAATTTCCAAGTTGAATTTATTCTGTAAAAAATAACTGCTTGGGCCATCTGTTTCATAAAAAGACGGCTAGATGGCGCTAAGCGTCACGCAATTGACGTTTTCATAAGAAACCACAAATTTCGCAGGGTCGGACTAACAGCACGGTAGCTCAATTGGTAAGAGCGTTTGGCCCGGTTTGCCAAAAGGTTGCTGGTTCAAGTCCCGCCCGTGCGCAAATTTTTGGTTTCTTATTTCATCTTTATGAATATGAAATATGACACTGTGAGTGTTAAAAACATTCTAAAGCAATAGATAGCGAAGCGACATCATTCCAAGTTGAATTTATTCTGTAAAGAATAACTGCTTAGGCCATCTGTTTCAAAAACAGACGGCTAGATGGCGCTAAGCGTCACGCAATTGACGTTTTCATAAGAAACCACAAATTTCGCCGGGTCGGACTGACAGCACGGTAGCTCAATTGGTAAGAGCGTTTGGCCCGGTCTGCCAATAGGTTGCTGGTTCAAGTCCCGCCCGTGTGCAAATTTTTGGTTTCTTATTTCATCTTTATGAATCTAAAATATGACACTGTGAGTGTTAAAACATTCTAAAGCATTAAATTATAATTGCTTCGACGCTCGTTGCTACGAACAATGTCATTGCTACGGCAATGTACAGTCGCCTGCACATCAGGTAATACATTTTTGTTAAAAAATTAACCCTTATAATAACTGCATAAGATACCGCAGTGTTTACCTTGATGTGCTGTTGTCCGTACCTACTGGGATGATGAAGAGGTCGCATCACTGTAGTCTGCAAACAATATTAAAATGCAAACGAATATTATACAAATGCTTTTAATGAAACCACGAGCATAAGAAATTTCAAATCACCACTTCAAAACTATCTATATAGATGGTTCTGACTGAGTACTTCTCTTGAATACTCAATATTTTAAGATACATAATAATAGTATGTCAAACATTCATTAGTAGTAAGGTACTGATTTGTTTTGATAAAAAATGTAGTACGATGTGCAACTTGGTAAATACTGTTTGTTTAGAAATCGATATCATGAGTCGATTGGCGACTAATTTAACTGGTTCGGTATTTGAAAAATACTTGGTAAGTTGGTTAGCTCGAGTCCTGGAGTTTAGCTATATTGCCCGGGGAACTTTGGCGACGGCTAACACTGACAAAACGCCTCCATCTTTATTTGTCAACTCCCTAACTATCTCGCAATGAATTCAGCTTTTAGTAAAATAAAAAAAGAATTTACGATGCAATAAATTATTTTTGCCGAACGCCCAGCACTTGTCCGGGGCATGAAAACAACGAAATCGGAATTTCACTGGTGATAAATATTTTTCTAGAGCCACCGAGAGGCGTATTTGGTTTAGTTGCTTTTATATCGCAATAAAGTGTGATATTATTAAAATACTTGATTCATGTCTCGAAATCTTATGTTGTAAAAAGGCGCCAAATTGCATAACCATAAAGTTGGATTTATATCAAGAAGCGCACATGGCGCGTCATAAAATGTCTTATATCGTAAGCACTTAAATACATTCATTCATATACGCATTATGATTATTTGTGTTTTTCTTTGTTCAGACTGTTTTAAGAGTGCACTTTGGAATGAAACATTTCGACTCTTACCAACAAAAATATCAACAAAGTGTTACACATTACTTTTACTATACCTAAATTGTGACTTTTTTCATATTTGCTGGTCCTAAATGATGATTTAAAAACTATTAAACCGCTCTAAGAATTAGTTTAAAAAAATACATTTTGATAATAATTCTTGGGCGCGGGTTTCGCTTCCTATTCCTTTCGGTGGGATTGGAATTCACCAAATTTCTAGTATCGCCCTCCCCGTTCTTCTCTTTCTCTTTCTCTCTCTTTCTTTATATCTGCACTTCCGTTTTAGGCGAAAAAATCTTTGAGTACCCTCGCCAGATTTCTGAGGTGAGAGAGGCGGAGGAGTTTTGAAAAGGTTCTATTTTTGTCCTAGGACAGACTGTCTGTCTTGTCGTGTCATCTCTAGAGAAGACATCCAATATAAACTTCAGCAGAAAAATCTTTGGGATGCCCCTCTTGCGAGGGAGACCTTTAATTCTTTACTTCAAAATTCTTTCAGCGATAGTAGTCACGCCAGG
Organism: Pyrausta purpuralis; assembly: GCA_963924145.1. Lineage (NCBI taxonomy): Eukaryota > Metazoa > Arthropoda > Insecta > Lepidoptera > Crambidae > Pyrausta > Pyrausta purpuralis. The sequence goes on from OZ001650.1 coordinate 17,523,392, forward strand.
CTCTTGGCAGTTTCCTGCTAAAGTTCTGGCCACTGGCTCCATTCGGCTTTATTTTTTTCGGTTTTTATTCGGCTTTCGCTCTTATTGATAGTAAGTCTTTCCGGGTGTGTATATATGTGAAATCTTAACGTTTTTGTAAGGAAAGGAGGTTGACGAATTTCCACTGCCTTTTTTCCAGCAAAGTGTTGGACTTCTCGTCCGTCACGCTTCCATTAATGACGCCATCAGAAGAGCTCTTGCCACTACTAATGTTCCTTCCTCGATGGAACCACGTGGTTTGGTCCGTAATGGTGGCAAGAGACCTGAAGATTGCCCCACGCTCAGTCCCTGGGAACGGGGTAAGGCCTTAGTTTGGGATGCAACTTGTTTCGATACTTTATTACCCTCCCATCTAAGAGAATCAGCCCATAAAGCGGGAGCAGCAGCGGCGTTTGCGAAAAACGCCAAGCGTCGCAAGTAAGTATTTTGGGCGTGGACCTTCTACTAATTAGATGTTTAGAAACATAGTGCCAAAACTAAATTATATTACGGCCAATCATAATGGCCAAGGCCAATGGCTGGTTCCTAGCACATAGGATTATCATAGCCATCCAACGGGGTAACGCAGCCAGCATCATAGCAACTTCTTGCCGCCAGGATATGGTTTCGTTTTTTAATTGGAAGGTTTTAATTTTTTTTTTTTATGTTGCATGTCTTAGTTTTATTTTTATTGTTTGTTAAGCTATCGTTGTCAATGGTTAATCAAATTAAATAAAAAAAGGAATTGGATTGAATTGAATAAGATTAAATTGAAATTAAATTCAATTTAATTTTATTGATATAAAATGGATTGAATAATTGAGACGCACTAATATAGCTTTTCATTCATTTGTGTATTACTAACAAATAATGTAAAGTCTCAAAATATATTATATTTTGTTAATTACTATCAACTCACAGAATACACATAATTTCCTACACTAAGAGAAGCAGAATCCAGCCTAGTCTATTAACAATGTAATATTTTATCGTTTTTGATGTCATACAGCAAATGTTAAAAACATTCTTTCACGGGGCCATTGATCAAGTCAGTGATTCGGAAATAATGCCTTTTCCGGGAAACTCCAGTCTAATCTCAGATCTCACTGCAGAAGCTATAAAATTTCGTTTTGATCGAGCCCCTGGCACATTAATCTTAACCAATGTAAAAGCGTTTATTACTGAAATTCTGTGTCAGTATCTAGGACACCGAAATCTCGGAAATAAATCAGATATCTGTTACAATTTGTGGAGGGATTTAGCGCGTATTAGCGTAGCGTAATAAATGGAGCTAAAACTAGTTTTTTTTTTAGCTTAGTTAACATAAAACACTTTTAACAAGCTTTCCATGGGCTGACCCTAAAAAAAGCTTACAGCGTATTGCTTTTCTTAAATTTGCTTTTTTAAATATATTTTCTCCTAACCTAGTTTATTCTTCAACAGACATAAGGTCATCTACATTGAAAATAACACCAGACGTAAAGGCACTTTTATAAAGGTCCCTCAATATTACGCAAAACTGTATCTTTCTCGGGCGAGCGAATAGCTTAATTTACTTGTCGTAGCGTCAGTGACACAAGGCGCGAATTCGTGAGCATAATGTATCAAAGGGCCGGCGATGACACTCCGAAGTCCTACTCTGCAAACCGTTATACTTATTCCTTTATTAAATCAAGTTCCACTTAGGTCACTCATGTAAGTGAACTTGACAGCACCCGTCGGCTAGTCTACAAAAGACCTCGACAAAGTATTGGTACAGTGCAACACAATGATATTGTATCATTGCTGCAGCATGGATTTTTTGACTGACGGTGACAATCAGAACTAACGCTGTCATCTTTAAAAATGCGATTGCCAGTTATAGTGTAGCCAAATCTCCCCTATCCTACCGAAGATTTTCCTATTTTTCTTAATGTTTTATTTTTGTACATATTCTGTGTAAACTATTCAAATAATCCTGGTAAATACCGAAAGCTAAACTGATTAACTAAAGTTATTATTTTCAATGGTTTTTATTGTGTATGCAATTATTTTGCGTTAAAAATCAGTGGAGCATGCATGATACAAACATATTATATGCTTATACGGCTTCAATTACCCTTTCAAATTCAAATACCCATCGATTTGTCTTAGCCATGGGTAAAAAAATATATTGATTAACAGCTTCCTAAACTCCCTAAGAGGGGAGATTTTTGCATTGACTATCCTGACTGAATGCTAGCGCCCTCCTGTTAATGCGACAAGTATCTTCTGGCCGATAGATGATCGGCCAGAAGATACTTGTCGCACTGTATTTACGTCGATTGCACGTTGACGTATAACGACTGAACGTTAGGTACTTTTTATTGTTAGACGGATAATCGATTGTGGCAATATGTACTATGATAGACAACACTAGGACTTATGGACAGCTCTAGACCTGTCAGATTGATTGTGTTTTGACATTACAGCAATTCTGAATTCCTCGGATTCGTTAATACCGTAAAACAAGGACATCATAGAATTTACACAGATGGGTCGAAAACAAAAGAGAGTACAAAAGCGGCATACTATGACTCCAGAACCAAATTCGGACGGTGTTTTAAACTTGACCAGAATACATCTATATTTACAGCTGAGGCTTATGCCATTTATACCGCATTGCAATATATAGGAGGATTGAAAAATGAAAAATGTTTTTTGATTGTAACCGACTCCTTAAGCGTATTGACTTCTCTTCAAAAAGTATATATTTCATACAAAAATAATAGCTACATCACTAAGATCAGAGAAATGTTAGTGGCTTATACTGATAAAGAAATTGAGTTTATGTGGGTCCCCTCACACTCTGGGATAACAGGAAACGAGACAGTAGATAGCCTGATGAAAATACAGATACCACAATTTGTTCATCCACAATACTCTGCACCACCTGTTCCTCCATCAGACTATAGTTCAGTACTAAAATCGCGTATGTTTGATCACTGGCATCAAGACTGGGAAGAAACTAAAACACAAAAAGGGCAGTGGTACGCTCGTATTCAAAAACATATTCCTAGAAAACCTTGGTACTTTAAGTTGCAATCTCCTTCAAGAAAGTTTATTACAACTTTAAACCGACTAAGACTTGGCCATGGCAAATTTCCGGCCCATCTGAAGCGCATTAAGATAATTTCTTCTAATGAGTGTGAGTTTTGCAACTTACACGTCTCTGCAACCCTCGAGCATTTGATTATGCAGTGCCCCGCCTTCAACATTCAGCGGCTCTTACTAGTAGATGGCATATCAAAGCTATATAAAAATCAAGAAATACCCCGCCTCCTGCCATCTCTACTTGAAGATGTCAATACTTACGAAGCTATATATACATACATTCAAGACACATTTGAAGAGATATAATATTTATCGAAAAAACTCAAAATAGAAGCAATTTCAATAATCAGAATAAAAACTGAAGACCTAATACCCTTTTGTAACCCAAAGATGGATTTCATCATATAAAACAAACTGGAAAATTCTATAAAATGGTATGACAACACTGAAGAATAGGCCGTATGGATTCTCCAAAGCCGTAAAACACATACAAAAAAAAAAAAGTTTTGACATTAGTTGAATTGTTGTGGAATTGTCCCGCGCAATTTTACTTACTAGCTTACTACTGCATTTTAGTAATGTATATTTAGTAACTTTGTTATGAAATAAGAAGATTCTTCAACACACCTAGATATCTCTTTCATCTCAGAAGTGAAACGTGAACATCAAGCCCATTCGTGGATTTTCACAATACCACGTACCAGTTCACGTTGCAATCTACCGGCTACCGGCAAGCAAATGTTTCTTACGAGACGTAAACCTTATTGAATATCAGGAAATCGAAGGAAGATACTCCAATTCCAAAGTCAAATCACAAGGACATTATGAATACAGTCATCACATTCAACCCAGAACTTGTGTGTAGTCTTCAAGATCACATAAAATTCCAATGCACCTTTAGTCAAGCTTATCGCAATGTAAAGACAAATGAAATCTATCCTGTGTACTACTTGGGAAGTCATAAACATACACTTGTTAAGGAATTATGTGGACTACAAGCATTTAAAAACATGCAAAATAAATCAGTAATTGAGTTGAATAGCAATATTTTACCTGATACCAAGATAAGTATACTGAGTTTTCCTCTAACATGACTATATACCATGTTTGAGGTGTAATACTTAGTAAATTGAGTGTAAGATTATCATTTGAATCAAGCTCTTACATTATTCCAGCTAGGAATAATGTGGTAAAAAGATACCTAGAGCAGGTCATCCTTAGCAGTTGAAAATTGCTATTATATATACTTGTGGCATTACACCAAAAGCATGATGCATTTACCTTGTTTATGGGGTTAAAGCATGGATGAATGAGTTTATTATTATATCATATAATGCCAGTGAAATAACATTATGAATCATTTAAATTAATGCGGAGTAACAGCAAATGTTAGCAATTTCTCTTATATCCATAATATTTTATTGTTAGTGTCACAAAGAAATGAGAATGCTTAAAATGGATTTTGGTAATTGTTAACATTTCTTGAAAATGCATATATTTTGTAATGCTACACTTAGAGGTATGCAGTGGAATGTCACACTGATTGGTTACACCAGACCATGGCCTGTGTGTATAGTAGAAATGTGTAATAGTTTGCTTTTATGCAAACATTTTATTTCAGGATAATTTTGAATATTTTGTTACATAAAAGTTTCAGATGAAAGAAGTTAAAGGATGATAACTTTCAATGTAATGAATACAAATTCTTTAAAGATCCATTTCTAATGTTTCATGATTGTTGAAGTTATGTTTAGTTCTGAAAACAAAGTGGCATGTTCTAACCCAACTTTATAAGTTTTAGCTGTGCATGAAAATGTGAATGCCAACTAACTGCCTTGTGAATTGCATCTCCAATGTGCATAGGAGACAAAATGGTGCAATTGAAAAATCTGGAGTGAATTACAATAATGTCAATGAGTAAATATGGAGGTAAAGAGTAAATAGCTGTGCTGGTGAGTTAATTCTTGCAGAATATTACTTTACTAGCGACCCGCCCCGGCTTCGCACGGGTGCAATGCTGATACTAAATCACTGCTAAATTTAAAGTGCTATAGGGAAAACCGCGGCCTCAGACGCGCTATATATAATAGGCACGCTCTTGCCGCACAGGGCGGCCGGTCCGGTACTGTCGCAAACGCTACGTCCCGCAATTTTTAAATCTGTAAAATCTTCGAAAATATTCACTAAAATCATACGGTGTAAAGGGCCATATAGATCTATATTAAATGAAAAATTCATTCAAGGTATTTAATTGGTTCAGAATTAATGCTGTATTGGTTAAAATCGCTTCGAAAATTAGCCATTACTTGTCATAAAAAGTAAATGACAAAAAAAGATATTGTGGGTTATCCATAAGAAATAGACATATACCATCACGGACTTTTCTGTAGACCTTTTCAATGTGTACAATACTTAGTACATTATTTTGATAAAACTCGTAGGGTTCAGCCTGCGTTTGCAATGTAAGCGGAAAAAATGTAATTATTTACGACATCACATTAGAAACCTCAAAAATAACAATACTTCTCCACTATTTGATGGATGTTATTATGCATATAAACCTTCCTCTTGAATCACTCTATCTATTAAAATAAACCGCATCAAAATCCGTTGCGTAGTTTCAAAGATTTAAGCATACAAAGGGACATAGGGACAGAGAAAGCGACTTTGTTTTATACTATGTAGTGATTATTTCAGCATAACATAATTCATCCCAGTGATTTTATGGTTCACAAGTGGTCATATCAAGTTCAGAAAATAAATTTATATTTATATTTAATTGAAGAAAATAAAGAAAAGAATCCATTGCACTTGGGTGATCGAGGTAAACAAATTAATTTTAGCATAAAGTATGGTGATGATGGTAATTTTTCAAAGTTAGTATTGTTGTACATCTGACCTAGAGCTCTAGCGCCGCTCGGGGCTCACTGGCCGCTCGGGGCTCACTCGCTGCTAGGGGCTCACTCGCTGCTAGAGCTCTGTCGCCGCTCGGGGCTCACAGGCCGCTCGGGGCTCACTCGCTGCTAGAGCTCTATCGCCGCTTGGGGCTCACTCGCTGCTAGAGCTCTGTCGCCGCTCGGGGCTCACTCGCTGCTAGAGCTCTGTCGCCGCTCGGGGCTCACTGGCCGCTCGGGGCTCACTGGCCGCTCGGGGCTCACTCGCTGCTAGAGCTCTATCGCCGCTCGGGGCTCACTCGCTGCTAGAGCTCTGTCGCCGCTCGGGGCTCACTCGCTGCTAGAGCTCTGTCGCCGCTCGGGGCTCACTGGCCGCTCGGGGCTCACTCGCTGCTAGAGCTCTATCGCCGCTCGGGGCTCACTCGCTGCTAGAGCTCTATCGCCGCTCGGGGCTCACTGGCCGCTCGGGGCTCACTCGCTGCTAGAGCTCTATCGCCGCTCGGGGCTCACTGGCTGCTCGGGGCTCACTCGCTACTAGAGCTCTATCGCCGCTCGGGGCTCACTGGCCGCTCGGGGCTCACTCGCTGCTAGAGCTCTATCGCCGCTCGGGGCTCACTGGCCGCTCGGGGCTCACTCGCTGCTAGAGCTCTGTCGCCGCTCGGGGCTCATACTCGCTGCTAGAGCTCTGTCGCCGCTCGGGGCTCACTGGCCGCTCGGGGCTCACTGGCCGCTCGGGGCTCACTGGCCGCTCGGGGCTCACTCGCTGCTAGAGCTCTATCGCCGCTCGGGGCTCACTCGCTGCTAGAGCTCTGTCGCCGCTCGGGGCTCACTCGCTGCTAGAGCTCTGTCGCCGCTCGGGGCTCACTGGCCGCTCGGGGCTCACTCGCTACTAGAGCTCTATCGCCGCTCGGGGCTCACTCGCTGCTAGAGCTCTATCGCCGCTCGGGGCTCACTGGCCGCTCGGGGCTCACTCGCTGCTAGAGCTCTATCGCCGCTCGGGGCTCACTGGCTGCTCGGGGCTCACTCGCTACTAGAGCTCTATCGCCGCTCGGGGCTCACTGGCCGCTCGGGGCTCACTCGCTGCTAGAGCTCTATCGCCGCTCGGGGCTCACTGGCCGCTCGGGGCTCACTCGCTACTAGAGCTCTGTCGCCGCTCGGGGCTCACTGGCCGCTCGGGGCTCACTTGCTGCTCGAGCTCTGTCGCCACTCGGGGCTCACTTGCCTCACGGGGCTCATTTGCCGCAAGGGGCTTACTTGCCGCACGGGGCTCATTTGCCGCTCGGGGCTCACTCGCCGCACGGGGCTTACTCTCGCCGCACGGGGCTGACTTGACGCACAATGCTCACTCGCCGCACGGGGCTCACTTGCCGCACGGGGCTCACTCTCGCCGCACGGGGCTGACTTGACGCACAATGCTCACTCGCCGCACAGGGCTCACTTGCCGCACGGGGCTCACTCTCGCCGCACGGGGCTGACTTGACGCACAATGCTCACTCGCCGCACAGGGCTCACTTGCCGCACGGGGCTCACTCTCGCCGCACGGGGCTGACTTGACGCACAATGCTCACTCGCCGCACGGGGCTCACTTGCCGCACGGGGCTCACTCTCGCCGCACGGGGCTGACTTGACGCACAATGCTTATTTGCCGCACAGGGCTCACTTGCCGCACGGGGCTCACTGGCCGCACGAGACTCTGTCGCCGAGAGGAGCTCATTACCGAAGGCGCTGGTTGCCGAAAGACGCCAACTGCCGAAGGGAGTGTGCTGCCGATTGACTGCGCGAAAAGACGTTATTGGAGAAGACACCAGGGTATCCTTCGAGGACGAAGGATTTTTCAGGATGGCCGAACTGTTAGACGGATAATCGATTGTGGCAATATGTACTATGATAGACAACACTAGGACTTATGGACAGCACTAGACCTGTCAGATTGATTGTGTTTTGACATTAGTTAAATTGTTGTGGAATTGTCCCGCGTAATTTTATTTACCTACTGCATTGATTATTGTATAATTAGTAACCTTGTTATGAAATAAGAATATTATTCAACACGCCGAGTTTATCTCTATTATTATACACATATATTTTTAAGTATAACAGCGTAAAAGATACGGCAACGGCCGTTAAGAGTAGAGACCCCGCCTCAGTCTACCTCAATTTATGCTCATACTAGAGCAGTTCTAGTGCTTTTTTTATTCTAATATGAGCACTTACCTTAGTGCAACTGATAAACAATGAATAAAAATAAAAATAAAGAATAGTTATAAATCCACGCAATAAGTTTTGTTCTATTACGACTTCAAAAAAAAGGAAGTTATTAATTCAATGTGTATGTATGTGATATAGTTGGAATTTTATAAAATTTGAGTACCTTTGTTGACCTATTAAAGCTTCCAAACACGTGTTCTAACATTGCGAACGTTTTTGAACCTATGTTTCCAAGGATTGCAAGAAAACGAGACGTCACAGCGAAATAATTATTTTTAGTTCAATCAGGTATATTACGACTTAAGGCCTAGTGTAAGTTTAATCAAAACCAATCCAGTAGTTATTTTTTAAATATGAGTAATAACTTAAAATCATGAAATAAAAATAGCTGAAGCTCAAGTGTAAGTGATACACTAACCATTACACACAAACAGCCTATTCACATCATGCACCGACTCCAAATGAATTTGTTACTCCTGAATAGAGGGCAAATGCGTTATTTTAAGCTTTTTAGTCAGTGTCTTGGAAGCGGTTTATTTTTTTCGCATTGAGATCAATGGGAAAGTTAAGACAGCTAAAGAGAAGATTCCGTGGAAATTATATTTGGTATTTTTTTTGATTATTTTCTAACAGTTAAATACCAATGATAAAAAGTAAAATGTCGGTAGCCATATTTACCACACATCACCTCTTACAGAAGCTCCCATCGTTCCGTTACGTAATATGCGTCAGTCCCCTCATTAAGTTTGATGGCATCACCCCGAGTGAGACACATATTACATCACTTCATATGATAAAAGTACAACTCACCTACATACACGTAAAAGTTAATATGTATGGAAAAGGCTGAAAAAAAGGTTTCAAAAAGAGCGGAGCGGGTACCAAAATTTCTTTCAGTGCAATGAATTCGTATTACCCATTAAACCATAGATAGGTTTAACCATTGATAGGTTTTCCGTCTAAAAAACAATTATCATGGAGTTCAGTCTGAAACTTTATTATCATCCATACCGGTCCATTTTATTACATATTAAATTAAATATTATGACATATTAAAGTAATAACAAAAGTTCAATTGGCGCGCGGTCAAAATGTATGGAACAGCTGATTTTTTTTTCTCGATATCACTATTGCCCCCATAGTAAAAGTTGTTTATATTCATCAGTGGAGTCTTTACACAAAATATTGGTACTGATAACAAAGTCACCCTGTATATGTTTATTTGTTTAACTTTGTTTTGACCTACATAGGTTTTAGCTAAGGGTTTCGGAATGTAGAATGTATACGTCTCCGTCAGATTGTAAGAACCTCATGATTACAATCTTACGCCTTTAGAACCGTAAAAATGTGATCGTTGATTTATTGTGAATTGTACCAAACTTCATGCATTGTAACGTAAACTGAAATAACAAATCACTGGGCATAATGGTAGACCAGGGTAGGTGATTCGCTTCGCTCGCCCCGTTCATCCTTCGTGTTAGGTTCCCTTATAAGTATCAATAAAAGCGTTAATTCTAAATCATATCGAGCTTTTTCACAATAAATCGACAGATTACAATTTCCTGAGTTTAAAAGAGATATATTGTAATCTCGCGATGTTAACAAAATTACGGTGACATATTATACATAATTTACACTATAGAAACATAGGTAGGCTACCACAGGCACCTACCTATGTTACATTCGACACAAAAATATATATATTATTTATCTCATTGGCATTTGCGTTGTTGCGGCGAAAGCGCGACCGCTCGTGCCCTATCTCGCGTTAATCAACGTCATCACTTTAAGCCGTGCGTACACGGATCGCGGGAATACGAGTGGCAATTAAAAAACAACAGAACCCACGAGATAATGCTTAATAATTTGAATACTGTCACTCTCCTTTGTTTCCTCAAACATTGCAATAAAATTCATTTTCAACAAAAATTTAAGCTATAAACTGCAAGCATTATTTTTCGTTTACATTCGCCTGCTTCCCAGCCTACATTACAATCGGGTTCTGAGAGTTCTAGAATCCGATTGGTATTTTCAGAGAGATTTTATCTAACCTAAAAATAATGTTCCTTATTGTCTCGACAAAAATTTCAATCACAAAGTAATTGATAAAAATCCATTAGCAAAATAAAAATCTGTTTGTGTGTACGCCCATTAAAAGCGATGCGAATTTATAGTAAATGATTGTGTATAATTATTTACTAGTTACTGTAATTTTCCTTATTTTTAATTGTCAATAATGTAGACGACCTCCGTGGTCGAGTGGTTAGCACGCTGGTTTCAAGCGACGCCATCTCGTGAGGTTCCGGGTTCGATTCCCGGTCGGGTCAATGTAGAAAACGATCTTTTCTATATTGTCTCGGGTCTGGGTGTTGTGATACCACGGTTGTTTCCGATTTTCCATAACATTGTTAGGTTTGACCTACTGGTTGACCTGTTTGCACTGTGTGCTGAACTATTGAATACTATAGGGGAATTATGTTAATAAATAAAACCACCGTAAGTACTTGATCTAAGCCATGTATATTGAATAAATGTTTGCGGTCTTATGAATTAGCACACAAACTTTACTTCTGCGAACTAAATAAGTACAACGACATCTGTTGATAATTTAACGAACTAATTTTAATGTATGAAGTCTTGTAGAATTCGATGACACTACTCACTACCGCGAGACAAGTGAGGGCAGCGCCATCTATTGAACATTCTTATAACCACTAATGATAACATTAACATTTCCGCCCACCAAGGACAGTTAGTGACAAAATGTCCTTCCTTTAATTGAATAATCCGCCCACCGTGTCCTAGTGGATCGCGGTGATAATCTTAAATTTGACAAACGTAACAAATAAATTCTAATAAACTTAAATACATTTTAACAAACTTAACAAATTTAAACTATAAATAACATTTGTAACATAATGATAAAACAGTTTTGCATAATATACATAATGAGTCTGCCATTATTCACAACGTGTAGGCAACACACATAATTTAGATGTTGGTCTTTTGATTGTGGAAGACTTTGTTCGGATAGTGACCACACGGGTAACGTTATCATTACCTGGATGCTTTTCTAGTATTCTTCCCATCAACCAACGGCTAGGTGGCATGTCATCCTCTTTAATAAGGACTATGTCACCTATCTCCGGCTCAGGTACCCGATAATTCCATTTGTGTCTATTGACCATGTTAGTCAGATACTCTTGAGACCAACGATTCCAAAAGGATTGTAGCATTCGTTGAATAACTTGCCAACGCGTCAATGTGCTGATATTTGACTGACTGTAATTGGATATATCAGGCACTGCTAGCAGAGGTCCTCCAATAAGAAAATGCCCTGGGGTTAAGGGTCTTGGGTCATTTGGATCTGTACTATCGATGGTAAGTGGTCGCGAGTTCAGACAGGCTTCGACTTGTGCTAAAAGGGTAGACATTTCCTCAAAGGTAAGAGTTGACTCTCCGATTACTCTTTTCAGGTGAAATTTTGTCGATTTTATACCGGCCTCCCATAATCCACCGAAATTAGGGGCGTGAGGTGGTATGAACTTCCATTCCGTACCGCGACTCTCTAGATGTGATGCAATATCCCCTTGAATGGTATTTAATTCCTTCAACTCTTTCGAAGCACCTACGAACGTGGTACCATTGTCGCTCCATAATTGGGCACAGTGACCACGCCGAGAAACAAATCTCCTAAAGGCTGCAATAAATGCTTGAGTGCTCATGTCACTCACAACTTCCAAGTGGATGGCTCGAGTAGCCATGCAAATAAATAGACAAATATAGCCTTTATAAGACCTGTTACCTCGTCCTTTGGTTGTCCTTATTTTTATGGGACCAGCATAGTCTACTCCACTATGTAAAAAGGCTCTAGCGGGTGTGCATCTCACTGAAGGGAGAGATCCCATGAACTGGTTTTGCACTTTTGCATTTTGTCTAACGCATGACACGCATTTACGAATGTGTTGCTTAACGAGACTTTTGACACCTATGATCCAGTATACCTCCCTCAAACAACTAATCATCAATTGAACTCCTCCGTGCAATGTGTTCTTATGCGTATCTGCAATCAATAGCTTGGTGAAATGTGAAGTGTGGGGTAGTATAATGGGGTGTTTGGTCTCTTCAGGTAATTGAGACTTTTGTAGTCTACCACTCACCCGCATTATCCCTTTGTCGTCTAAATATGGACACAAAGCTTTTAATTTTGAACTTTGAGATTGTAAATAACCTTTGGCCTGTAACTGTAAATATTCTTCCTTAAATTCTTCCTTTTGCACTTTTATTATACAACAAATTAAAGCATTTTCTATTTCTATTTTAGATAAATAAGTTGTACTGTATTTCTGTTCTCGTTTATAAAATCGTCTACAATAAGCTAACACTCTTAGCAATCGCTGTAAAGAAGAAAAGCGTTGCAATAAAATATCTTCTTCGTTCGTCATTGTATTAAAATGTGACTTTACGGCTTCTTCTATGTTGACTTTTAAGTCCTTTGGTCTGTTGTATGGTACGTTTAATTCACGTAGAAATTTTGGACCGCAAAACCAAAGCTCATTACTAGCAAGTGCATCAGGCTGAACACCTCGAGAGGCACAATCTGCTGGATTTTCTTTAGTTGGTACGTGATACCACTGCGACGAGTCTAGTGTGGTTAAAATATCTGAAACTCTATTCGCCACAAACGTTTTCCATCTACTGGGGTGGCTATTTAACCATGCCAATACTACGGTAGAGTCTGTCCAGGCCTTAATATTGCTCTTGGGGACGTTAAGCACCTCAACCACTTCAGCCAAAAGCCGTGTTAAAAGAGAAGCACCACACAATTCCAATCGAGGAATGCTGATCTGCTTTATTGGTGAGACTCTTGTCTTGGCTGCCAACAAAGACACATGGATACTTCCTTTGGGATCTACTACTCGTAAATAAACTACGGCAGCGTAGGCTAACTTAGACGCGTCACAAAACCCATGCAACTCACGGGTGTCATCCATGCCCAAAGTACCCAACCACCGAGGAACCCGCACAGAAGTAAGTTGGCATAATATATCACGGTAAGTAAACCATTCACGTTTCAATTCTTCCGCTATTGGTTCATCCCAAGTTATGCCAGCTAACCATAATTTTTGGATGAACATTTTTGCTAATATGATGCTAGGAGCCAACCATCCTAGTGGATCATATAATCGTGCTATTACTGATAGTATTGATCTTTTTGTTACAGGTCCAGGCGACATCGTGGGGAGATTTACCAAGTACCGAAAATGATCTTCGCTTCTATCCCAGGTAATACCTAGAATTTTAGTTATACTTTCTTCTTTCATATCAATTGTTTTATTTTTTATTTTATTAATGTCCTCTTGTCCTTGTTTTATTTTTTTGTTCTGTATTTTAATTGTGTTCTCTTGTTCTTGTTTTGTCTCATTGTTCTGTGTTTGATCGTTTATTTTTTTTGTGTTTGTATATTGATTTGTATTTACTGTTTCAATTTTCTGTATTTCTGATAGTAATTGCTTGTTATTGCTATTCCACTTTTGCAATTGGAAACCACCCTTCAGCAATAGCTCTTTCATTTCTGTATAGAGTTTTACTCCTTCTGTTATATCGCTACATCCTGACATTAAATCATCCATATAGAACGACGTCGGAACCCTCGACGAAGCTAACGGAAAGTCTGTACCTTCATCAATGCTGACTTGATTCAATGCCCGCACTGCTAAATACGGAGCAGATGCGGTTCCAAAAGTGACCGTGATTAATTCGAAATCTTGAATTTCATTTGCAGGGTCTTCACGCCACACTATACGCTGGAAAATAGCATCTTCTTCGGCTATTCTAACTTGGCGATACATCTTCACTATATCGGCCACTAAAACAATAGGATGCTCTCTCCAGCGCAACACCAGATGACGCAAATCCGCCTGAAGTTTAGGTCCTACCATCAGGGTATCATTGAGCGATATTCCGAAACTGTTTTTGCTAGAAGCATTAAATACTACTCTAACCTTTGTAGTAGTTTTATCATTCCTGACGACAGCATGATGGGGTAAGTAAACAGCTTCATCCCTCTTCGTGTCATTCTTCTTTACAGGTCTCATGTGTCCTAACTGCAAATATTCATTTATAACTTCGATATAGCTCTTCTTCAGTTCTAAATCTTTCGATAGCCTTTTTTCTAGTGAGTTGAACTTTCTTATAGCTACTTGTCGCGAATTACCACCTTTACAACTAGGCTGTTGCTCTCGAAATGGTAACTTGACAATATAGCGACCTTCAGGTGTCCTATTTGTTGTACTAGCGAAGATTTCTTCGCATTTTTGCTCTTCGTCTGTCCATAAACGTTTTGAACTATGGGGTTGTTCTTCTATTTCCCAAAATCGTTTCAGTAAGTCATCTTCGTTAATCTGTGCATGCATTACTGATATTTTAGCATTATTTTGGCTGGTTGGTAAATTCTCCTGCCTATCGTTGACCGTTCCAGACACGATCCATCCTAACGTGGTGTTCTGCGCAATGAGTAAGTTATCAGGACTTTTTTGAACTCCCTCTTTCAATATTTGACTGAAAGCATTAGCTCCTAGTAATAAATCAATCTTACTGGGAGTATTGAACTGTGGGTCGGCTAAACATAAATTATTTAAACCTATCCAGTTTATTGATTCGATCTGTTGCTCTGGTAAATTAGATACAATAAGGTTTCTAAGAACATAAGCCTTAAGTTTAATCTGAAATTGTTTTTCAGTCCTAGACCGAAGATTTATTGTGACCGCGTGCCTGAAAGTCGTCGAACCCTTGTCTCCTAACCCTGTCACTGTTCCTCGTATAGTCTCCTTTTTAAGTCGTAGCAATTGAACTGCAGCTTCTGTTATAAAACAAGCCTGTGAGCCTTGATCAATTAAGGCTCTTAATACGTGGTGTCCTTGAAATGCAGACTCGGCGTTTACTAAAGCAGTAGCTAGTAAAACCTGTCCATTGGTAGAAACCTTTCGAGTTGACGTGCATGAAACTATTGGTGAGTCACTAGTTGCAGTGCTAGTACTCGCAATAGCCTCTTTTGCATCCGTTTTGACATATTCCGGGTGTAAAAGCGAATGGTGACGTTTTTTGCACAGTCTGCAAGTTGTCATCTTTTGACATTCAAGACTAGTGTGGTTGCTACCTAAGCAATTAAAACAAATGCGGTTCTTTAACACAAAATCACGTCTCTGCGCACAGTTAAGTTTTGCGAATTGTTTGCAAAAACACAACTTGTGCCCGTCTGAACAATATTCGCAACTCTTACCATTGGTATTCGTGGACAACATAACTTTTGGTCTAGTATGAGGACCACTACTATGGTTCTGTGTAGGTTTTTTTGGATCAATAATCTCCAAAGCTCTAAAACGATTTTCTATGAAAACTTTAAATTGTTCTAACGTTGGCAAATTATTCGGCTCTGCTTCAGAGTTTTGTAACTCCCATTGTTTGCGCGTTTCTGGGTCCAGTTTAAAAGCAACGATATGGATAATGATAACATCCCATGTGCTCACATCGATCTCAATATTTTTTAACGCATTCACACAGTCCATGGTGGTATCCAATAATTCTTTCAAACCTGATGCCGATTCGTTATGCACTCGTTTTTGACCAAATAAACGCTTTAAGATACAATTGGCTAAAAATTTCTTATTATTGTAACGTTTTTCAAGAAGAGACCAGCATTGACTGTAGTTTGCGTCTGATATAGGTGTATACCTTATCAGTTGTTCTGCCTCGCCTGACAAATGTGTTTTTAGGTAATGTAGTTTCTGAACGTTATCCAAAGACTCATTTTTATGAATTAATGATAAAAACAAATCACGAAAAGTGGTCCACTCCGAATAAGCACCCGAGAATGTGGGAATAGTAATGTTCGGGAGTTTTACAAATTGTCTTGATGTATCACAACTTTTCCTATTTTGTGATTCATTTTGTGCAGTCGTACATTTATTAAGAGCAACCTTTAATAAAGATTTATAAATTAAAAAATCTTCTTCGGTACTTTCGTACACTTCACCAGACACATAACTAGACTGCGCTAAGTCATCGGGATTTGAGACCTCAAACAATTTGCGATTATTCGACCTAAATGACGACCAGTCTTTTTCTAAATTCTCAAGCCTGGCCTCTACATACTCGAAAGTAATTCTCTCTTTCGGACTTTTTTTGAAATTAGTTAAACCCTTTTTAATTGAATTTTGTAAATCTGTTTGAATATTTATTAATTTATCCATTGTATAAACACTAACAAGGCAATGAAATCAACTGAACAACCACTTATGATTTTGAACTAAAGTAATATAGATTTCTCGAAATATTCTAAGTGTTTGACAGTTCAAAGAAAATCGGGCATAGGTTCCCCGTTCCCTCGTTTTTTTTTAAACTATTCTAAGTCCTTAACTAACATGCAAATTATTCTAAGTTAATGGAGAACACGAAAAAATAAAAATATTATAAGTCCCAAATTATCTCTTCCAAATGTTGATTTCACTAAGTTTTTGAATGTGATGAAATAAAGTCTAAAATTGCTTGATAAAGTTTTTAAATAAATGCACTACTCACGCTTGACCACTTCACTCACTGAACTGTTGTGACGTATGTCGTGTGACGTATGTCGTATGACGTATGTGTTGTCCAGTTGTAGTAAAGCTCCCTCCTCCAACTCCAAGTTTTGCCGCCTCCGTCACGGCTTCACTATAGCCGCCTCCGACTCCGATTTTTCGCCGCCTCCTCTGGACCGCCTCACAGCAACCGCTTCCTGGTGGTCTGGAACCGCACCTTATCCGCAGCGATCCACTGCGAGTGCGGGGTTGTGGCCACACTGACCACGGGTTAAAGCGCGAAAATGCCCTCTAGCCATACGGCTCTGAAGGAACTTGTTTAGGTTTGACCTACTGGTTGACCTGTTTGCACTGTGTGCTGAACTATTGAATACTATAGGGGAATTATGTTAATAAATAAAACCACCGTAAGTACTTGATCTAAGCCATGTATATTGAATAAATGTTTGCGGTCTTATGAATTAGCACACAAACTTTACTTCTGCGAACTAAATAAGTACAACGACATCTGTTGATAATTTAACGAACTAATTTTAATGTATGAAGTCTTGTAGAATTCGATGACACTACTCACTACCGCGAGACAAGTGAGGGCAGCGCCATCTATTGAACATTCTTATAACCACTAATGATAACATTAACACTAGTGCTTTAGCTACTTAGCTTCGGATATATTAAATTTATATCAAATACATAAAAATTTCAGTGAGGGTAGGTATGTCAGACAACCACGCCTCGCCCTATCTACCGCTGAAAGGATTTAATGATAAAGACGTGTGTAATTGCCGAATGCTTTTTTGAAACATAAAGTTAAAATACTAATAAAATTTACGACTTTACTCGTACAGTTACGATAAAATGTTTGATAGTAATGAGTTATGCTCAAACATAGGCAAATATAATTGCATACCTACCGTTCAAAATAATCGCAAAATTTTTGAATAAATACAATTGTTTGTCAAATTGAGTGCTGAAATTTGTAGTTGAATTTAAGATTATTCATTTAAATTTAAATTTTTAGTGCGTTTTCTTTATTTTGCCTGAACTAGGTTGACTACTACTATTTCACGCTACTACTATTATATCACAACTTCTGAGGTTTGAAGACTTCAAAGCTTCGCAGGCGTAGGTTTTTCTTGACTCGATGACGTTCTCTATATATCATATCATTATTTTGAATGCTTCAAAAAAGTATTGCAAACAAACGAGATTTTACTTGCAAGCCTTACCACACACAAACGCAAATTTTGATTCAAACGTGATCGCTAGTGTTTGTATGTTTCTATTGATATTTGAGTAGGTAGACAAGCATGATCGTCACAAGCTCACACCTGATGTTTGTCAGTTCTCTCAGCTAACAAACACCGATTCGTTATCGAGTTCAGCCTAGGCAGGCATTAAATGTCACGTGCCCACAGAGTAACTACCTAGGTAGAGAACGTTAGTGTATGTAGGTACTTCGCGAGTCAAAAACGAAATTAAACTAAGTGCATTGCAGTGCTACGTATACTCGTAGAGAAGAGAAGCTAAGCTAAGCAAGCAATAAGTGGCAAATCGATGACAAGATTATGACGTATTCCTTAAAATTTGAATGCCGAATATGAAACTGTTTGTATTACTTTATGATAAATGGTGTCAATTTATATGGCACGAAATTTGTTTGTGATGTCAGTTCTATATACGCTAGTAATAGCATTATATTATTTCTAAATTACCGCACAAAATAATTAATCTGTGTTTTTGAACAATTTATTGAGTTGAAATTGTCATTTAATTCATTTATTGGACGGAGTGAGAGTTTATGTCACTATATCGCTCTTTTGATTGTGTAAGAACACACTGCGACTTTGATGCAGTCGTGCTTTTTGAAAAAGCGCTTCAACATCGCGACTCACGCAATGAACAGATTTAATTTAGCATCGATGCTGTCGCGTGTTAGGATCAATGCAGAAGCGCGACTGCATCGATGCTAACGCGCGTTAGTATCGATGCAGTCGCCAAAATTCAGTACATAATTTGTTAATTTCCAGCTTCTGCATCGCGACTGCATGGATGCTAAAAGTAGCACAGTGTGCAAAGGTTGATATTTTGCGACTGCATTGACGCTTACGCGTGTTAGCATCGCGCCGGCATCGCTGCTAAAAGTCTCAGTGTGTAAGTTGGCACGCGTGATTTTTATACAGTTGGACTGGCGTTGTCTACGTAATATAATTAGGTCTGTGTGCCTGACCTAAAGAATTGCATAACGCGTCGCCCGTATGAAACCCACACTGACAAGTGGAGTGGAATTCGCAAGCACTTAAACAGCCTTCCGAGGAAACGTTTCTAGTTTTCCACGTCTGTCAATCGGTCTTACTCTAAGAGGTTTTATCTCTACCTTATGGGTCTAGCCGTCGCAGTCGCTCTCATTGTAATGGAAGCAAGTGTGATAGGGATAGGCAGACTCAAAACTATAATTTTCTTCTGATGAAGTAGGAGCAGGCCCTTCGACAGACGAGCCAATTCCACGCGACAATGCCAGCTGTTGAGTTATCGCGGCACCTCTTTGTAAACTGCCGTTTTCATTTTGCGGATTCCTGTTTGGAATACTGAATTTGATTCTTTTGATACCCCGTGTATCTGATGGTGATCAGTTTTGTTTATAGGTGACACATTTTGTTTGTAATAATTTGTTGATACGGAGTTAAACAATTAATTAAATCCTATTGTTTCAATTATTTATACGCGCTGCAAGTTATGTCCAGTAGGTAATAATACTCACAAGTAAGCTGTTATAGACTGTAACACTAACTATACAAATAATACGAGACTTGTGTTTACAAAAAAACCCAGCTATATCTTTCTATACAAACACACCGAATTTACATACAACTGTTGGTACAGATTTTTGGATATACCTTATGTGCGTCTTCACATTAGAGCGAACAGCAGCGCGTCTCTCTAATGCGAAGGACTTACTGCTGTCATTTTATGTATGAAATTGATAGCAGCGCAACTGCCGCGCGACCGCCGCGCTGTTAAAGTTGCCTAAGTGTAAAAGCGCTTTTAGACACATCATAATCTATTGGTTACATATTTTTACAGACAGTTACAGACAGCGCCAATCAATCACAGTAACGTGCACACACTTCAAACGCGTAGAGTACGTTCGGTACGATAGCAAACGGCATCAAATAGCTGTGTTTGGTATTAATTAAACCATTAACCCAAACCCAAGGTTTCGGAGTAAAAGATAACAATGTCCAATTATAATAGATAAACATCATTAAATTTATAAATTTGTTTGGGTAGAGAGCTCGGCTTAGGTTTTTCTATTATCATGTCCCTTACTCTTGTTCTTTTTACGCGGTTTTAATAATCTCTAATTCTCTACATACATTCAAGAACACTTTTAAGTTTATCAAAGTAAACTAGCTATTTACACAAAGAATTATACCTATAAACTCCGTTCAATTACATTATATAAAACCACATAGAATTCCCAATTCTTTGATATGTATTCGTAAAACCATCTAAAACGTGCTGTTGCACTAAGAGCAATCCTATAGTGATTAATCAATCCAACAGTATGTTAATTCTGATTCACAAATGGACGGATAAATGTTGAAACCGCAGGCTACGTAAACATCAGTGGAGGCTGTAAAAGACCGGCACTCATTGACCTCTCACTACCAACGAGAAACTAAAGAAACTAACGCACGGCGTAGTTTTTACTATACTAGCCAGAAAAGAGACCTCGTTTCCAACTAATCAGGATTTTCGTGGTCGGATGTTGCGGCCTCAGGGGTGAGGGTAAGATCAATCAACTCATTATGTACTGGTTTCATGGGTCATAGATCTTAGCAGATATTAATAAACTCTCCAATGCATAAATTATCGTCTTACGTAAACTGTTCTAAGAAGACGCGTGTTAAGTGTGCGTATTAAATTACAATTCCTAAACGGACCGAGATTGATCGTACTATACCAAGTTTCAAGAGCATTATGCGTTCATCAGGTTCAATTTTGAATACTCATGCTTCATTGTGAGTCAGACTGCGAATGTTTAAGTGTTATCTAAGTATTCCTCCATAAAAAGTCATAAAAGTCGTTCAAATTAAGTAGTCGTCCTTTTAAAGCCTACCACAGAATTTATTATAAGTAACGTCCTTTTGAAGCCCGTTTAAAACTTGTTTGAGTTAACTAGGAGCAAATTTTATACAAGGTCTTTTGTCGCTAGGACGCATAGTTTCCGATATATATTCGAAAAACCTAAAAAAAATATATCTACAAATCCCTCTCCTCCCGGCTCGATGAATACCAGCTGGGACTTTTGGAATGTTAACCTTCTAACGAGACCAAATAAAATTACAAAGTCAAAAAATTGATCCGAGCGATTTTCTCTAGTGTTCCTTTTAGATAAGTGCGAAAAAGCTCATCGCGAAGCTTTTGTTTATTAACACGAACCTATCCTACGAGTATGTCGATCGATCTAACAGACCGCGTGTGCAGCAATCTCTCAGGCGCCGAACCAGACCGTAAATCTTTTCAGCGCCATTAGTTAGGGCTCATAAAATATCGTTTACTGTCAATCGTGTTAACGGTTAAATCTCCTGCAGTTACTATAGGTCATGGATGGAGTTCCAAACGTGTCTGTATCTTGATACCAAACGAAACTAGGGGGTGTAATGCGATCTTGCTTTTATCCGTTCATGTTCCGGGCAGTTCAATTCCTATTTAAAGTAAACGAATACTATCAATATAATAGATATTAATACTGCAATGATATAAATATTTTTATTAATATTATTATGTTACGACAAGATTATAAATATTATGTGAAATCGCAATATTAATTTGTTATTTCGTATAGAAGCAGAGCTGCTTCACTGTCAAACAACATCACAATCCGCACTTATCTGAGGGATTCTTCAATAATTGCAAGATAATACTTAAAGAAATACTTGAAGGATACTTGAAGAAAGGAATTGTGATCTAGACACCACGGTGACGCAAATGCCTCGGTTTACATTTAAAGCTGTTGTTAACTTTAATCAATCAATTCAATAGTTTAGAACCAAGAATTGTATTCTAAGCTACCGTTTCTGTTTGAATAACATACAAACGTAACCTCCAAAATATCAAATGATCTAGGCAATTTATAAGACGCAAAAATGCGATAAAGGTATTGACATACACGAATAACGTTCGAAACGTAGGTGTTACATGTGGTATCTGACTAGCAAAACAAACAAGAGTCTCCTAACACAGCGGAGTAGACCACCCAGGTAATATCGGTGTTAAGGCATGACGCATCAACAAAAGTCCGAAAAGTATTACCCAAGCAAACCTTTTGTTTACTACCTAACACATCTAACCAACGAACACACAAGTGTCTTGCAACACACCAAAGGTGGAGCACATAGGCAATTTATCAAGCGTCAAGGCGCGACGTAAATCTTTTCCGGGCCATTAGGTCTACGCACATAAGCGCTCGAACCCGCGGCCTCATAAAATATCGTTTAGCTACTTGACAGGTGACGTTTTAATACAAGAGATGGAGACATCATTGAACGTTACGGGAATATTAAACTTGCACCAAAATAGTATTTTCGTTACCGCTTGGAAAATATCAATAATACTATTTTTTAACTCGTTGCCAAAACGTGTAATGGAGGCAAAGGCAAATCCGCTCTGAATTGCTATGAGATGATGAGAGTCAAACGAGTGCTGTATGAAGAAGAAGAGAGTTTTACATACTAAATCGAGTTATTATTTCTGTTGGTGTTTAAAATAGAGAGCGATAATAGTATCACATTTTATAACAAAAAGTTGTTCAAAATTTATCGAATTGAAAATACGAGAGACTGAGAGAGGAGGTAGGCTCTGCACATTACAATTTCACAAAGAATTACATGAATAATAAGCAGGATGAATAAATAAAATAGATCACAGAGAACACTGATCTAGTAAGGACCCTGCATCTCAATCGACCCTTTTAGAAATAAGCGTACTATCAATATAACAACAAAAACAAATAAGAAATATCTTTAAAGGACAATATATTACTTTATAAAGGTTAAGTGTCATTCTGTATAAAATATCTCAAGTCAAGGTACCCTCAAAGAAAATGTCACAATGAAGTCGGTTTTAAGTCGTCGCTAAGAGGAAAAAATAATATTTAATTGCTGCGCGAAAATATTATTTTTAAAGAAAACACTTTTTGTAGCTAAAAGTTTTGAATTTGCCGTTACGTTTGCCGTACATCACTGTATTTTCATCACTGTAATGATGACTTTTCGCATTCCATTATCATCAGTAAATTATTGTAATGATATTATAGTATTGTGTATTTGTATATTTTAATATTCTTCACTTTGATGTTTTTTTATTACAGTTTCGATGTTAAAAGAAGGGAGATATCAAACAGGGTATATTTTATTGAGAGGTTATTCAAACCATTCAAAGGTACCCAATATTTCTCAAAACATAATATGCTAACCTACTAGCGCCGTCAAAAGCACTCGCCAGCGTTTCTATAAAATTTTCGTACGTGTACGTATTTGCGATACAGTTACAAATTGTGGTTACTATAGTTATAACTCGTGGCACGTAGATAAGTGGATGAATAATAAATAAATTACGAGCTACGACGGAGACAAAAAACACTTCGAATATCGTTATGTTGCGTGCCATACGAGAAGACGAATTGCGTGGTACTTAACACATTGGGTGCCAACCGCTCGGGCAACAGTGCGCGAGAACGATTCCAGCGGTGCCGACCACTCGGCCCCGAGTTTATGATGATGTCATTTTACATTGTCATAGCACTAGGCGCCAAGTGCTTGGCTGTCGGCACGCTGAGTGCCGACCACTAGGATTCCAGTAAATCTTATAAAAATAGTTAAAAATAAAAATAGTAGCTAATATATTTAACCTTTTTTTAAAATAAAAGGTTTTGGGTCTTTTTGAAACATAATAATCGTAGCCTGCCCCTAGTCGTTTCATATTTGATTAAAGATTCAGCAAGTCGCAAAAAAAGGAATGAATAATACAAAATAATGTATTTGCTTTGCTAGGCCATCTAGCGGAATTTAATACACAAAGTAAGAGATGGAAAAAAATATTATTTAAAACTTCCTTTACCGGACGATGAAATTAAATGAAATAAAATTTATTAGTAAATAATAAAATGGGTAACAATGTTAGCAGTTATATTTGCTCTGACGGTATTTTCGCCAGTCTTTGCATTGTTTGGTAGAAAATAACGCTTATAAGTGACGCCCGCTCACCAAAATGGTGGATTGTGCCATAGAATTGACAGTCAGCTATTGTAAATAAGCGCTAGCGTAGCAATTGATTTTTTGGACAGCAAAACAAAGTGACGGTTTGCTATGATTTACCTTTTATTGCCAAATTGGAGCTTATTTGAATTGTTTACATTTAAGCCGCACAGATGGCGCTAGGTACTTGAGGGTCGATTCAGCTAACGATTCTTGACAGTTTTAGTCTGGGCCCAACTTCAAAAATCTATTCCATTGTGATTTTGTTACAATAAAGTAGTAAAATTGTGGCCCTAGACAGTGTGGAAGCGATCGACTCCATACATAGTTAATTTCGTTAAACGGTTAAACCCTGCTATATGAATACATTTATTATTTATTCTTACAAGAAAAAATAAACGGATCCATATAATTTAGTTTTGCTTTGACGCATATAATTTTACTTTTGGGGCAAATATTGTTTGGAGTCGAGAATTTTTGGCACCAAAAGTGTTAATAAACCATGAACAATGTGACTTAAAAGAGTAATATAAATTATTGCACTAGTAAAAAACAACTGATAAGGAATCGAGCCCTGTGTCATAATATGCTACCCAGGCGCGTGCATTGTATGAAGTAGATATATATATAGCTCGGCACAAAACTTTCAAATAATAATAAAATGTTAAACTTAATACCGAAAATTTATCTTGTTTATGCTCTTTCTTTGCCTACTTTCATTTACCTAACCTATCATTCTGTCTAGCACACGGTTAGTTAGGTAGGACTGGTAGTGTTAGTTTGTCACTTAACTTCTTAATTAGTTTGGTCATAATCACAAGTCGTGCGATTTCTTTTGATAACTTATCGAAAGCGCACGTACATGACCGCTATGTATTCAGCGCTCCGTTTTTTTAGGTTTGGTTCACCAACTTATAAGTTTACTGCCCGCTGCTACTCCTGTGTAGCCAGGATCTACAGCATGGCTTAATTGAAAGTCCTAACCAGTGAAGGCTAGGGAGTCCCAGGAGGGAGTTAAAATGTCTTGGGCCCCGCAACGAAATTAATCAGAAAGAATAATAGGAGGAGTTTGAAAGACTTAGTTCCGATATCCATCCAGTTCAAAGCGGGAGACAAATTGAGAAACAGGTTATACGTATAATAAACTATGCTAAATGGGCATATTCAATGAACTGCTAGCTACCTGCCTACTAATGATTGTGGCAAAAACGTAGGAATGCACGAAAATTTTCTATTGTTGCAAGAAGATTCGTATAGTAAAGTACTCGTACATACAATACCGTACAGCTTAGGTTTGGTTCGGCAGTCGTGGAAAAAATATCACGAACGTACCAAAATCCATTTTTATTATGAGTACGTTATGCTTATGATTAAAACATTACATATTCAACGACATTTGAGCTCCTCTCAGCAAAGTGATCTACTTCATTCCATGGCTTTGCAGGCAGCAATGTAATATCCTTTGACATAAAGAAGGATTGTATTGAATACGCTCAAAGGTACTGTAAGCACGCGCTAGGAAAATCACAGGGTTTCCACCTAAGATTCCCTTGAGGTCTCCTACACAGAATCAATCTCCTACGCGTAATCTACAAATATAACTGTGATTTGAGCCTTAAGGAAATAACATTTAGTCTCTCAAGAATCAAGTACTTAGTTACTTTACTTTCCTACGTTATTTTTTCCTCTTACCTACGATATTTTTTTATGAGTCATCTTGAAAGAAATTTATTTTTCAAGACTAAAAGCAATCAATAGGACTGTCAAATTTATTATTTTTTGAAAGAAATCAAATCTAGGTACCTAATTCACTTATTTGCGTGAAAAGATTTTTTCTTCGGAAAATTAAACTTTCATGTGAAGATAGACGGGTGGAAAATAGCTTTTCCATCTCTAGGGTGAAAATAATTTGGTTTTATATGCTACGATCAGACATGGAGTCAATGATAATTCAGTCACATCATATTTTAAAAATAAACAAGATTTCCATATTTTTAAATATTTTTAAGATTTGCTTAACATTGAAAGCATGTTCACTGATTTAAAAATGTTCAATTTGTCTAATTTTTAACAATTCAAAATTTACAAATAATATTCTGTTGCCCGCCATACATAGTGTCACTTTCTTTTTAAATTTTCAGTTGTCACAAATTGGTTTGTCTTTGACGATATATGTTTTTAGTTTGGTCTATTATTGCATAAATTATTAAGCAGGCCGAGGCGACTTGCCGCGATTTTGTTGTTCATTAATCTTCTTACTCACTCCCACCTGTAGCTGTCACTCATAGCGCTATCTCATGAGGCAAAATTGAACCTGGAAATTGACATAACCTGTGGTAGTTTTGGTGACAAATTTTAATAACCTTGTTGTCTGTGAGGAAACACCGATCGATATTATTAACCATGATTTGAAATATTTGATTTCGTCCGCGTTTTATGTACTCTGTTGTCTTCCGTGCCGTTACTGTCCTTCTAATCGTGTGTTTTATGTATAACGACAACAAACAAATTGATATGTGATGTAACAACTTGAGGTTTAATCTCTCGCCAAACAACATAATATCTAATCATCGCTTCACAATCACATAGCTAAATTTATTTATTTTCCTCACAGTCGAAATGACAAATAGTATGTTTAACTCAGGTGAAAGCACCCATTTCACTCTCGAATTATTAGCGCTCTCACTCCGTTCGAGCGCTAAAAACTTCTTGAGTGAAATGGGTCACTTTCTCCCCTTGTATAACAATCTACTATAGTAAAAGTTTACATATTTTTAAGGAAAAATATATTTTGAAAACGGAATGATATTCAGATGAATAAATCAAAAAAAAAATCTATTTAGAACTCATATGTATTAAAGGCATATCTTTTCTATTTAATAATAAAGCACCCTACCCTTATGGGAAACTTTACCTAATTATATGGACACATAAGGAACCTATTATCTATAGAATACGCCCAAGTGAAATGTTGGGTCATTAGGGTAATTAAATGCTGTTCCTATACAAACAGGACTCTATTATGAGCTGCCTGAAATTGGGTCTAGTACCTACCCAAATGAAATTAAATTTGCAAGTAACGTAAGAACAAACACACTGTTACCTTTCAAAAGATGTCTAGTTTTTTTAGGGTTCCGTAGCTGAATGGCAAAAAACTCAACCCTCATAGTTTCGTCAAGTCTGTCTGTCTGTTTGTCTGTCTGTCTGTCGGTCTGTCTGTCTGTCACAGCCAC
This sequence comes from Pyrausta purpuralis, assembly GCA_963924145.1. NCBI lineage: Eukaryota > Metazoa > Arthropoda > Insecta > Lepidoptera > Crambidae > Pyrausta > Pyrausta purpuralis. Next base: position 17,550,658 of record OZ001650.1, read on the forward strand.
TTTATTCTGTAACTATAAGCATCTCACTGTTGAATTTTGGTAGGAATGTGTATCCTGTTAACCGCTTTACGATCCTTATACAAAAAATAAAAAATAATGACATTTAAGGGGGGGCTCCCATACATGAAACTAAAACCAAAAAAAAAAAAAAATTTGACAAACCTTTGCGTGTGGGGTGGGGTGTCTATGGATAGGTCTTTTAAAATGACATGGAGGTTTCTAAAACCATTTTCCTTTAAATTCTAGCATTTCAAAGCTAGACGCTTCCAAAGTGGAAAAATGGGCTTCCATCTAACTTCTTAACTAAGCAAGTGTAAATTTTGAAAAAATATGTAATGTAGATCTTAACAAATACTTTCAAAGAAAATTGGTTTGGATCGGATTAAACGAGAAGTTTTTGAGATATAGCACATTTCCAACAACCGCAAACATAACTTTGTACTTCATACAAACACTATGAAAAACAAAGTTATATTTTCTGTCAACAAAATATTGTTGTATTTACTAAGTGGAAGTAAGTGGATTCCCTAATTCAGTTAAAGTTGTCACGGAACCCTCAGTGCGCGAGTCCGACTCGCACTTGGCCGGTTTTTAGGGTTCCGTAGCCGAATGGCAAAAAACGGAACCCTTATAGTTTCGTCAAGTCTGTCTGTCTGTCTGTCTGTCTGTCTGTCTGTCCGTCCGTATGTCACAGCCATTTTATTCTGTAACTATAAGCATTACACAGTTGAAATTTGGTGGAAAGATGTATCCTGTTAACCGCTTACCGATTCTCAAACAAAAAATAAAAAATAATGTCATTTAAGGGGGGGCTCCCATACATGAAACTAAAACCAAAAAAAATTTTTTTAGTCAAACCTATGCGTGTGGGGTGTCTATGGATAGGTCTTTTAAAATGATATTGAGGTTTCTAAAACCATTTTCTTTTAAAGTCTAACGTTTCATAGCTATCCGCTTCCAAAGTGGTAAAATGGGCGTCCCCCCCCCATCTAACTTCTAAACCAAGAGAGTGTAAATTTTGAAAAAAATATATGTATAATGTAAATCTTAGCAAATACTTTCAACGAAAATTGGTTTGGACGAGATCGAACCAGTAGTTTTTGAGATATAGCATGTTTTCAACAACCGCAAACATAACTTTGTACTTCATACAAACACTATGAAAAACAAAGTTATATTTGCAGTCAACAAAATATTGTGGTATTTTACTAAGTAGACGTAAGTGGATTCCCGTATTCAGTTAAAGTTGGCACGGAACCCCTTAGTGCGCGAGTCTGACTCGCACTTGGCCGGTTTTTTTTTAGAATGAAAATAAATGGTCACGCCCCCATACATTGTTTGCCCCAAGATTGAAATACTATGGGTCAGACCAAATATAAATCAATTTGAATTGATTTTTGTTTCATGTTTTAGAATATTTAAAAAATGTATACGTAGATAGCAGGGTTTTCACGTTTAATGAAATTAACTATGTATGCAGTCAATTCCTTCCCTCTGTCTAGGGCCGCAATCCCACAAATTTATTGTAACAAAATCTTAATGGAATAAATTTTTATCGATTGGCCTATACTAGATCTGTCAAGAATATTTAGCAAAATCGTTCGCCAAGTTTGTACCATCTGTGCAGCCTGAATGTAAACATTTCGAATAAGCTCCATCAAGGCAATCAAAGCTAAGTTGTAGCAATCAGCCTTTGTAGATCTTGTTTGCGATACAATTGCTGTTAAAAAGGTAACATTAACTTCTTTGCCTGTATAGCATCGTTTTTTAAAGTCAATATACGGGTATGCGATACAGTGGCCATGCAAACGTAATTATTTACCCTAACGCAGATTATGAGTGTTTGTAAAGAGCTATTGCTACTGAATCACTTTTAGTAAGAGAGAGCATCTCTTTAGATTATTAAGTTCTATTGTAAAGTTTCTCACCACTTTTGTAGCTCATTATCTACAGTAGATTAAATTAACTCTGTAGCAACGCTAATGGCGCGATATTTCAGGATAATATAGTATTTTTAGCTTTAATTTCAAACGACTATGAGTAATAACTTATAGTGATACTTGTAACGCTTTGAGTGGGACAGGAGCTGTTTTAAATACTTTGATTAATATACGTTATCGTCCATTTCGACTGAGAATCTTCGCTCTTTACTGTTTTTTAACATAATACAGAAAAAAACCGTTTCTTATTTATTTGCACCTGATAGCTTAACCAATTCTTTACAGATTACATGAAGCTATTAACACACAGAAAAAAATATTGCGTTAAATATCTCGTTTTTACACGGTTTTGCTTAGCGGCTGCACAACGGCCGTGTATTAACTAATAGTGGAATCACTTATTAATGTTAGTCAAAATTTCTAAGAAAATAAGCGGTATTTTCAGAATACGCCTATTGCGCTAATATAAGGCTAAGATAGTTTACCAAAATGTTGATGCCATTTTGTAACAACAATAAACGCTACGTCTTGAACAATATGGTGTATATTCAAGTGCCAGCTCAAAATCTATCAATCGAATATTAACTACGACGATTGCTCTTGTCAGATTTTGGTTATGTCGCTTGTAGAGTAATAAAATCAGAAATAATTAGAACATGTTGATAGTAAAGTAATAGCTAGTTTTAAGTGTTAAGAGAGTCATATTTGGTGTTTCTAGTGAGCTTCTGTGATGTATTTTGTTTCTTTTTGAGAGATAATTCAGAATTGTAGGTACTGTACTTATAGTCGGGGCGTGATGGCCGGGAGCGAAACAAAGCTAGCTGGGTCTGCTAGATTATTATATATCTTAGTTGCTTGTCTTGATGGGTCTGTGCCTTAAACTAACCCTATGCACACTATTTATTATACATATTTAATGTCAGCTATTTTAATTGCTTTGGTTATATCATTTTAATGGCCGAATGAGGACCTAATCAATGTTATTGACTCATAAAACAACAGAATCAGACTGGGTATTATATTACTGTTACTATCAAAGCTTGCAAATTGCCGTAATGCCATAATCACTATTCGATAGCTTCGAATACAGTATTATTCATTAATTCCACATAACATGCTATTATTTGAACAATAAAGCCTATTAATTACCTCTCGACCATGAAAAGGTGCTGCGCTTTTAAAGTAAATACCCGGCTAAGCTTAAATCTTTCACGGACAGTGACCGCCTATAGGCGGGATAACAATAAAATTTCTATTGCGTCTGGAGTACTGTCCGTAAAAGTGTTAATGTACCTAGCTATCGCCTACTACCTTATATCTTAGACCCCTTACACACTGCGACCTTTAGAATCGATGCAGTCACGCGTTTTAAAAACTCGTTTTAAAAACCTTCAGTATCGCGACGCACGCAATGTACAGATTTAATTTAGCATCGATGCAGTCGCGCAACTGCATCGATGCTAACACGCATAAGTATTGATGCAATCGCCAAAATTTAGTACATAATTTGTCATTTTTCAGCTTCTGTATCGCGAGTGTAGCGATACTAAAAGTAGTGCAGTGTGTTATAGATTGTCATTTTGCGACTGCATCGATGCTAATGCGCGTGAGCATCGCGACTGTATCGATTGTAAAACTAGCGCAGTGTCTTAAGGTTGACATTTTGCGATTGCATCGCTGCTTAAAGTCGCAGTGTGTAAAGGACCTGTTATACAGATACTTATTAGTAAAACACACACCGCTAGTGGCGTTTGTGTAGCGTCAGGTCTCCGAAATGTCAAATAAACTGTTTGATATTGCGAATATTTAACTATAAATCTCTTCTCATAACTACAAAATATCAACATATTTTGAAAGAGGAATCATGATGATTACTTGTATTTCTGCGGCTAAAGTCTGAAAATCTAGAAAGAAGAAAATAACTTTTCGCGTATAGTTTTATTTTTTCTGATGCTTTAAATATTTATTTAAATTTGATGCAGCAGAAAAAATATATCCTTTTATATTTTTAATATATCGGCATGTGCCGGTGGTCATGCCGCTAATGCCGCAGCGACATTTTCCACAGTATCTGACATTGACGGTTAATCGACGTATGCCGCCGGCATAGCCGCCGGATGGTGTGGATACATCACAAGATGTCATTGTAAATCCGTAACCTGTAAAATGCCTACTTCAATGTTATTTTCAGTCTTTATCATTTAACTTTAAAAATAAAGCGCAAAAACATCTGAGAAATGTTGAACGTGTTTAGAATCGCTAAGTCTCGAAATTGGTATCGAATTTTCATACTTTTATAAAATGAAATGTTGTCACTTAAAGTTTTTTTTTCAGCTTCTATAGGTTTACAAGAAAAGTCGCAGGCATTAGAGAAATGGCATTACACTGCATAAAAATAGTGTAAAAATGAAATGTTCGCAGAATCCATATCTCTGGCGACGAGCCAAACGGTCAGCGTTGCGGGCCCCCCTCAACAAGAAATGCTTTTTTGTTTGCTAGGATCCAAATCCAATTAAAATATTACCCAGTATGTCTAGCAGGGCTTTCATTTTATTCAATTAGCATATCTCATAAAAATGATATTTGGAACCATTGCTTAATAACTGTCAAGATTCGTTTAAAATATTTTTCAACACACTTGCTCAAAACGACGTTTTTATTCTACCGATTTATGGCACATAATCCTAGATATTAAACACGCGTGCTTTTTCGGTATATTATTGCACTAGTGCCTTTAGTTTATTAACCCGACCGATTTAGGTTTGTACCCTAGTTCCAAGTCGTAAGTAAGAAGAAGAAGCGATGTAATTTAGTCGGGTTATAACTTTTATTTTAGCAAAAAACATTATTTATGCGAAAAATAACAGTATTCTACATAAGTATTTATTTCAATAAATAGGGAATCCAGCTTTTTCATTTGTTGTTTTCTGTAATTTGTGTTTTTAACACGAATTATTAGTTTTTTAATCTTGGTCATCATCGGTATCGCGGCAAGAAAAAAAAACAATGCGCCATTTTTCGTAAATAAGTAATTGTCGGCTGTGACGAAGTTTGGATTAATTGTGAAGTTTAATATTAACGAAAATGTCTACTTCACGTAAAGAAAATGAAGAAAACCTATTATGAACTCTGGCGGACATACGTAAACTCGAAAAACGCGTGCGATAGTCTTTTGCTATCAAAGTCGAGTGAAATATATTTTTACTAAATGTTTTAATAATTAAAAACCTAATAAATGAAGAGTCTTGTTTTTTCCTCGCAAGTGTGTTGAAACACGTCGTATGATACGCGTGTGCCTGTGACCATTATATACGCGGCTTTCTTATGGAGCACTGGCTTTCGCTCGTGCGCACACGATATCGCCTTGTATATAATGGTCAACTAAGCACACTTGTATCATAATGTACTATATTGAAACAGCTTTGATTAATATTTCAAAGTTTCTAAGATTTCTGAAAAAATGCTGATTCACGCTACACCGTGCCGGCACCGGGCCGGGCTCCAACCAGGCGCCGGCCGGGGCGCGGTCAAACATTATTGTATACATTTTGTATGAAATTATTCAAGTCTGAACATGCCCTGAGCCCTGTCGGAGCATGTTGGTATGTCTATGGGATTTTTTACCCGCTCTGGCACAGCCTGGCCCCGGTGCGTTGTAGCGTGAATCATCCTTAAGTGTGTAAAACATAAATTGTCGAATCTATGCGAAAGAACTAAGCCGCCTAATGTTCGTAAACATCGGATTATGAACTAGGGGTGTATCATGTAAGTACGACAAACAGTTGAAGCAGTGCCATGAGATTATGGTGTTAAGCATAAGCAAGAAAAATATATTTTGCCATATAAATACACATTTCCACAACATCATACAAGGGTGTTCTCATTTCATACGGAACCCTACCGATAAACCTGTTACGTCGTAATATTTGGACAGGTTATGTAATTCGTGACAAATCATGCTCATATTAATTTTCTTACTGTCAAATCAAAGGTACTGAAAATAAATTAGGTTATTTTACAAACCAACTCTTTCATTCGTAACTTAGTTAACAGAAGACTGACTTCATTCCAAGAAAATTCAGACAGCTCGAAGTTTGTACTTCGGCACATTAAGAATACAAGTTAATGTTAGTTATTTACGAAGCAAGTTGTAATGACAGATCTGAACCAACTCGAATCCGGAGTTTATCTTTGAAACTTGAATGAATGTGGTGTTCAAATTAAAGTAACCTACAAAATATATCCTTAGTAAGTAATTCAGGTAGAAACATAACGGAAAAAATCGAAGCGAAAAATGCAATCACACATCAGTCTTACTGATCTTCAATACTCCATTGAAAGTGTTATTAATAGTTCAAACTACAATTCGCGATGAGCGTCCGCTGTCAAATGCTCACTAGCGAATTTTTTTCACGTTTTAGAGCATCGTCGATTAACGTCAAACGCTAACAGGCGGAATTATCCTTTCCAGTCGATGGGACCGTTAAAACTTAGCAAGTAGCGGCTCTTTGCCGTCAGCTGACACGGCTTAGCAAGTTTTTATCGCCAGCCAGGCTGTTGCCAGTGCCAGTGCAAGCAATTCTAAGTCTTAAGAACTAACTTTCATTACTAATGTCTGCGGAATTGCCGTAGTCTTATGCTCATATATGCTAGTTTCTGGGGTTGTATTTATTTAACAGCCCTTTTACTGTGCTTATGCAAGCTTTTCGGATAACTTGTACATTGACTTTGTTTTTTTTAACTATAACAGAATAAGTTATAGCTAAAACTAATATATGTTCGAGATTGGCAGTGTATTCAACGTGGTGAGGGAAAGAAAAGGAAGGGTTTATTTGTCAGGACTCACCTATTATCCGCCAATAGCTGGTTTCCAGGTTTGCAGGTGATCACTGAGGACACAGGTACAGTCACAAAGGTCTTCAGGTAAGTTTTAGGGGAAAACACACGCGAAATTGAGTTCTAGTAGGTCAGTAAGTTATGAGTATAAGCGAACAATGACTCGAAAACGACAACTTTACGGGGTTCTCAAACAAGCAAAAAATAGTATTCAAAATGATGTGCGTAGAAGCGCGCGCCGCAAGACTAGGATTGCAACACAGGTATCGATCAAATTATGGCAGTAAACAATATAGAACTGCTTAAATCAAAGATTATACCTGTAATCCCGTAAGTAACCTTAAGCCGCACGTCAAAAACACTTTGCGGTCGGTCTCATTTCAACTGTTGCTATATTTAAAGCATCGCGGCCGGTATGCAAACGAGGCTTTGGCGGAATGGTTAACGTTTCCACCGCTAAAGGAGGCGTCCTCACTAGAAAATGGTTGGCTTACCCGCCTCGGGTCGGAATCACTCAGTTTTATTACGCCTTTTCATACGACGCATAACGCGTTTACTGGCCTGGAAAATCATTTGTCCATTTAAAAATGAAAACGATATGCCTAAACAATACATGCTTTATGTAACAATTAGTTCCTAGGCAAATAAATTCCCAACTAATTGGAAATAGGAATTTTAGGAAATGAATGTCTTTTTTTTTCAGGATACTTTTTTTCGGGCTAGGACCCAATGCAATGCTATTAATAAATAATATGGTCTTGAAAAAGGAAATTACATTTCATCGTCAATGTCACGCCTTCGTAAAATATCCGACTGACTTCCATTTACAAAAATGAGCGATTTGCATGAAGAGAAAGTGGAAAACAAAATAGTATAATCAAAAAACTTTTTTCGCCGTGTGTGGGCACGAACGAGCTTTATATCCGACGTGGAAGGATTGAATGTAATTAAATTTTGAATGGCTTGTTCTATTGTAAACGCATTTTACGAGTAAATGTTTTTTTTTTAAAGTAGGCAAAACTATATTAAGTATGAATTATACAGACGATTTTATAGCTTTATCAAAATATATTCACTTACTATTTTTTGTCTTTTTAGTAGGTATATAATTTTGTGTAATAAATAAAATATAGTCTGATGAAATACATTAGTAAGGGCCTGTTTCACCATTGACGAATAACACTAAGAAACGAATAATTCAAATATGGAACGTCATTTCGTATAAAATATACAAACCGGAACTTATTAGGAAGTTGTGAAACAGGTCGTAAGTATGTCATAGTTTTATGTTCTAAGTCAGAGAACGTGGTTTTCGTTAGAACACATTACAAAAGAAAACCCTCGTGGCCTGTTGCAGTAAGTGCCTTTAATAATGCTTTGCAATGGTCGGGGCTTTGATAAATGTGTTACTTTGGGACCACAGATTAGGCCTGCTTCTAGACTCTAAAACTGAATTCCGACAAATGGTTTTCCGACACAACGTTACTCTGACACTACGCTACTCCGACACTACGCTACTCTGACAATACGCTACTCCGACAATATGCAGCTCCGACAGTATGTTTTTGCGACATGAATTTTATCAGACACTATGCTACCCCGACAGAATGATAATTCGACATGATTTTACTCAGATCCTACGCAATTCTGATACTTAGCATGGTAATTCTAGTAAATGCTTCTATAATTCGAAGACCCGTCTGGTGTAGTGGTCGAGAAATCGCCTACTATGCAGCGGGTTGCGGGTTCGATCCCCGCATAATACAAACATTTGTGTGCATGAACATGTCTGTTTGTATTGGTCTGGGTGTTTTCAATGTATATCATGTATGTATTTACAAACGAAAAGTATATAAGTATTATATCCGTTGTAGTAGCTTACTTTGGGACTAGATAACGATGTGTGGGAATGTCCAAAGGACATAAAGGACATAAATTCATGAAAGCCTTTATTCTCAAACTATACAGGGTGAAAACTTTTCATCAACCTAGAGAAAATCTTTTTTTTAATAAAAATTGCACTATGGGGGTCATTAGCTATCAGTCCAAATTTTAAAATTAATTTACTTGGCCTTGATTTTTTTATAAAAAATATCCGAACACTTCAGCTGGCAGCAAATTCCACTCCCCAGCGGTATGCAAAAGAAATATTTGACGTTATTTTTTTCGATTTTTCGTATAATGGGGCAGTCATATTTTTAGGCAATAGTATTTAAAATGCTGTTGGTACTCCTTCGTAATCTGCGTAAGAAAGCTGCTATTTTGCATATTATGGCATTAAAAACCTCTGTGCGTGCTTCGTAAAACATACTTGAGGCGCTGCAAAAACGTGAAAACCCCAACAGTATTCTAAAAGCAAGAAAATTAAGATGGAAATCGCTGGAAGAGTATTGATGAGATTAAATCTTGCAATTTCTTCGCACACTCGACAAAATCTAACCTGAAGAAGACCGACATATTTGCCACTCTTCGCCTAAGGTTTTCTCTAATAATTTTCTTTACTCGGTTTTTTATTGAGTCTAAAGCAGCCAGCTGATATTTGGCAGAACCATTCCAAAGGTGGCAGCAGTACTCCATAAAAGATCGGAGCTGGGCTTTTTTTTTAGGCTTGATAGAGCTGTAGAAGCTAGTCCAATGTGAAGTACCGCCTGACCCTAGAGAGGACGCCAAGCTTATAGTCTTAAAAAATAAAAGTCGAGTGCCAATTCAATTTTTATTTTTATAAAAACATTTAAAAACAGTATGGAAAAATTACCAGTAGGCCCCAATATAAGCCTTCTATTATAAGCCATTTTTTATTTATCACACCATGTACCAAACGTCCTGTATAATTTTCATTATTAATAAAAGTACGATTTCTTTCAGAAAAACTATCTAACTTTAGAGATTTATAGTACTGTTTTCCCTCTAGATGTATGAAAAGTTTCCACCGTGTTATAGTATACAAATAAAGGCTTTCATGATTTATTAAAGAAGCATTTACTAGAATTTCTAAGCTGAGTATCGAGCGTAGAATCTGACTAATGTCGAAATAGCATTTCGTCGGTAAAGGATGGTTTCGGAGTAAAATCATGTCGATTTATTATTATCGGTGTAACATAGTGTCTGATAAAAGTCATGTCGCAAAAACATACTGTCGGAGTAGCGTATTGTCGGAGTAGCGTAGTGTCGGAGTAGCGTAGTGTCGGAGTAGCGTAGTGTCGAAGTAGCGTAGTGTCGGAGTAGCGTAGTGTCGGAGTAGCGTAGTGTCGGAGTAACGTTGTGTCGGAAAACCGTTTGTCGAAATTCAGTTTTAGAGTCCTGCTTCTACCTTATTACGACATTAATCTTACTTTGTAATCCATTGCTTGAGAAAATCACGACTTAAAATTTAACTTCCTTTTTAGGGTTCCGTAGCCAAATGGCAAAAAACGGCACCCTTATAATTTCGTCAGTCTGTATGTCTGTCCGTCCGTAAGTCACAGCGACTATGTGTATTCTGAAACTATTAGCAATACACAATTGAAACTTGGTAGGAAAATGAATTCTGTTAACCGCTTCACGACAATATAACCATACAAAAAAAATTAAAAATATATATTTGAAAGGGAGGGGGGGGGGTTAGGTTAGGCGTGGTTGGTTTCTATAGATAGATCTCTTAAAATGTCATTAAGGTTTCTAAAGTCTAACATTTGGGAGATAAACGCTTCCAAAGTAGTAAAATGGGCGTTCCCCCCCCCCCCCCCCGCAACTTTGAAACGGAACAAGTAAACATTTTGAAAAATATATGCATGTAAGTAGTGCTTTACAATGAATATTGGTTTGAACGAAATCGAACTGGTAGTTCTTGAGATATAGCACATTTTCATCAACCGGAAATATAACTTTGTCCTTCAAACGCTATAAAAGACAAATTATTTTTGGTGTCAACAGCATTTAATGGTATTGTGGCTAAGTGGATCCCTAATTCAGTTATTTGCACTTATCCGGTTTTGTAAGCTTATTCTGATTAATTGATAAACTGTGACAATCTTGTACACAATTTTCTCTTATACACAGTTATGTATTCCGTGTCCTTGTTTTTCCCAGTGTCTAGCATCATAATTATTATAAACAGAAGTGGAACAAAACAGCTTCATCATTATGGTAAACAGGTATTCAGTGACAAATTGATTGTCTCGAGCGTTCATTTGCCTAATACCAATGAAACCGAATAAATACAAGGTAATGAGCAATGAAAATGATTATTGTTATGGTTAGTATTTTTCTGAATGCGGAATTGATACGACAAAGGACTCTGTTAGGTGAGTTATCATGATAATAAATAACAAAACGTAAAATAAAGTGTATGACAAAACCGTAATTTATAACCCTTATTTCACTTTCCATTGGGGAGGTATGATAGACTGCACATGTGCTGTCCCGACGGAACTTTAGCTATAAATAGCACGTTATTATGTAAGTAGCGCATTAAAAGTTGTTGCATGAAGTATGAGGTAATGGTTTTTGTTAAAGTTTGATTAACACGCGGAATTCCGTCACGAACATTTCCATTTACGTCACTCACGAAAGGCTTCTTTGAAACATTACGAGCAATACAAGATGTAGGTCGAAAGCAGCTTGCAGGTTCAAACGTTTGCTGCTATTAGGCAAACTGTATCCGTGACACAAATCCGCGAAGCCGGCTCACACCCGCCGGTGGCACGTTTCTATCATTGAAGAATTGAAGCTGTACTTACATAACTACCGCTCGTGTCTAGCAAAGTGCCACTTTACGTTGGCTTGCTACCCCACCCTGGCACCGGGCCAGGCTAGACCCGCTAAAATCTATCTCCAGTCACCAATAAGCCCTTACCTGTTGAATAATGTATGGATCTTTATTTACTTCCAGCTCATGTTTAGTGAATCCCTTCCGGCGGATTACTTTAATCGTAATAATGATGTTTACAACAGACTGGAACAGCGAGTGATGTTTTCTTTACAGGTGAATTCGTTGGGGAATTTATTTTGCAGGTGATTGTTGTTCGAAATGTATTTATTTACCTTTAACAAGTGGACGGGTAAAAAGAAGAGTTTCTTCATGAGTAATATGATATTGTATATCTACCTACTCGCAGAAAAGTTTACCACTCTTAAATCAAAGAAATTAATATTTCTATGGAACTACCACATACTATGATTACTATAAGAATAGTATTCTTGCTGATGCATATAAATTACAAAATCAATTACCCATTTGTAGTCCATGGTGGTGTGTAAGATCTCTTTAAACATCTTTCTCGGTAATACAATTATCAACTTTAGTAATATTTACCATCTCGCTGAAGCAACAAGCGTAGGTACACAACACCAAGAATGAATTCGCCCAGACAAAGCTTCCAAGAAATTTTATACAAATTTTGAATTTCATTCTCACTTAAATGGCAGCATAGAACTGTCTGACATTGTTTTGTTTTCGGTAAATTCAATACAGCTTTAGGTATGCCCCGCTTCGCAGTTCATATTACATCAAAGTCCCTCAAAGGTTAACGAAAAACATTCCTCTCTTTCTTCCCCGTCTCACATACGTTTCTCGATTAACTTTTGTTTTCTTTTTTGTTGAATATCTTAGGAGTATCGTTTGAATGGATCGTTATCTTCAGCACGTTTGAATTTTTATACGCTGTCTTAATGGAGATAGTCTAGTCAATAAAATTTATTTTATTCTTTGAAAAAATAATGATGTTTGAAAAGCAAACAACTTATCTACGACGTATCATGTAGAAATTGCAACTGACTTCTATATATCTGCTTGTAGATAGACCGTTTGTTAAAATCTAAATGTGTTAATTTTACAATCAAATTCATGTTTAGAATACTAATTCTGTACATTACGCAAAATGGAGCACACGACGTTCCAACGTAAACGCGAGCACCACATTAGTCGGAGTGCATCGCAGCAACGTCTATAAATATGTAAGTATTCATTAACGGCAAAGACATTTGCATCCTCGTTGGGCACTGCACATAACTCGACGTAACTCAATTTCCGAGCACTCAAACGGTTTTCCGCCCAAGGAACCCGGGGTGAGGGAGGGAACGCAACTCATTTCCGTACTTCGCACCACTTTTGCTCGTGTAAATTGTAGCGTGTGACGTAACAGCCGAGTACGTGACGATTTAATGTATGTATGTTATTTACAACTAGAGACGTGTCCATTGTTTGTGGATGAATTTTTACACAGTGAAAGGACGTGCATTGCGAACCCAAAAACGTTGTTACACCATCAAAGGACGGTTTATTCATGAATCTCGAATAAAATCAACCAAAAAACTGTTTAACCAAACATACTCGTATTACTTCAGACGAAATTATCATAGTAAAAAGCGTCGAAATAGAACAAAACCTGCTGCTTGTTATTTATAGGAACCAAAAAACAAATCGGTTGCGCAACACAAAATAAAAGCAAAACTGTCTTGCAAAATAACCTTCAACTTTACCCTTTGATGGAATTGCTAATTTTATTGAAAAAGAAAATAACTACTAACTAGTAGTTATTTAATAATTTAACTAAATTATTTGATAGTATAAACAAACACATATGAATAAGGGAGCCTCAGGGTACAGCAGCGGGAATGGATATGACACTCGCTACGGAATCCGGAACTAATATTAATACAGCAATGTAGTTTGAGGGCATTTCAGCAAGGATATTCTGTGCTTATGGGATTATCACTGTCGGTGCTATACATACGAAAACCATCGTTTCGTGTGAATTATATGTGTCTTTAGGACATGTTATGGACTTACTAAGCAAATTTTCAAATAGGCACTATTTAGATAGCGCTTGCCATATAACAGTCATTTGTCAAATTCTGAATATGAATGTTGAAGAAGAAGGATAGAAGAAATGAAGAAAAAATCTTCAAATATCTTAGACACATTGAATCATTTCTGCTTAGCCCAAAGGCATGACTGGTTGAGAACGCCATATGGCATTAAGTTCACCTTTTGTAAAAAAAAAACTGCAGTAAAGTATAAATAAATAAACAGATCTATCTATACGAATATTATAAAGCTGAAGAGTTTACTTGTTTGAACGCGCTAATCTCAGGAACTACTAGACCGATTTAAAAAAATATTTTTGTGTTGAATAGTTTATTTATATAAGATGGCTAATCGCTAGAAAACATCACGCAAACTCAAAACGCGCGGACGCAGTTGCGGGGGACCGCTTGTATCTTTATAGTAATCGCGTGAAGAACATATCAGAACTGCACTTTCGCGTTGAATTGCAATAAGTATTAAACATAACGGATCTAAACGCGAATAAAAACTTATGACCCGTTTAGAACCGTCATGTTTAATACTTATTGCGGCAAAGTATATTCAATATAACTGGCAAAGTTCATAATAATACATACATATTATTATACTCGAAACTTTCATCTGAATTAAACCTACTTTATCTGCTTTACAATGCTGTGGTAGTTAAGAGTTTGCTCAGTAACGAAGCTGTTTTAAAACGCTCTAACTCCCAGGCGCCTGGCGCCCCCAAGCGGACACAATAGGAAACAGACCAAGTTCCAGAGTGCAGCGCACTCGACAACACTTTATATACTGTTAATAAAAAATCGGTCCGTGCTTCCAATGAATCGGACTTCAATACGAGTAAACGCTGCAGACGAATCGGAAAACAGTTTTGTATATTTTTCTTTGTTTCCTCTCAAAATTAGATATGCGCTGGATACTGGAACTTTATTTCAGGCATTAATGTTTGACTAGCGACCGCCCGCGACTTCATCTGCGCGTTTTGGTTTTTCTCCGATCCCATAGCGTATTTTTTATAGCCTGCAGCCATTCCTTTCCCTAGTAATAGGTAAGCTCGAATGATGTAGTCGCGAATCGCGATAAACGCTGATTCGAAAAACATTGTCACTGCCTTGCGCTCGAATGCTTGTGACTTCGATTTATTACTTTATTATTTGTTATAATGTGTTAAGAAAATATGCATCTCGTAATAAAAAAACCGGCTAAGTGCGAGTCGGACTCGCGCACTGAGGGTTCCGTGCCAATTTTAACTGAATTAGGGAATCCACTTTCTTTCACTAAGCTAGAATACCATAATATTTTGTTGACAGCAAATGTAACTTTGTTTTTCATGGTGTTTGTATGTAAAACAAATATGTTTGCGGTTGTTGAAAATTTGCTATATCTCAAAAACTACTGATTCGATCCCGTTCAAACCAATTTTCTTTGAAAGAATTTGTTAACATTCTACATTACATATTTTTTTCAAAATTTACACGTGATTCTTATAGTTTCAGAATAAAGTGGGTGCGACATACAGACGGACAGACCAACAGACAGACAGACAAACAGTCTTGACGAAACTATAAGGGTTCCGTTTTTTACCATTCGGCTACGGAACCCGAAAAACAACACATGCAAAGACAACATTTATCATACTAAGAACTCGTACATACTGAGTTCAATTGATTCATTTCGATTACCGATACCGCTTGAGTATATAATTGTTTATACAGATTAGTCAGTCCTAACTTTTGTGAATTGTGTACACCAAAAAATATTAAAAAATTTCAATTTAGGATCTTTTTTATCTTTATAATTTGGTAATACTAATAAATTTTGATTGACTCGAATATATTGTTTTTTTATTAGTAGATAAATATTTTTTTACACACATTATGACTAGTAAAGTAATAAATCGAAGTAACAAGCATTCGAGCGCAAGGCAGTGAAAATGATCTTCGAATAAGCATTTTTCACGACTACATTATTCGAGTCCATTCCATAAGCTTTCGAACCTTAAATGCAGTGGAAAAAAAATCGCAACAGCCTATGTCGCAACAGCGGCATTCGAAACTACGTAGGAGATCCGATTATTCTAATCGGACCAGTGGGTTGTTCCTGAGATTAGTCCGTAATTGTAGATTAAACAGAAGCAAAGTTATTTTTTCCTTTATTTTATGAACACGCTGCTCGTCCTTTAATCTGTTGAAAGTAACTAAGGGGTATTATCTTTTTCCAACAAAATAGAAATACTGCACCTATCGTCCATTGTTTTTCTTCCGGGTTCCAGAATTCATCAGATTTACCAGGGTACTCTGAAGCATACCACAATTGCCACCTACAACCATAAAACCGGCCAGTGCCAGGGAAAAGCAGCTTTCCCTAGAGTCACTCTGTACCTATCTTAAGAGTTTACCCTTGAGCATTCAACTACTACTACTACTACTTTAACACTAAATAAGTATTAATCACCCTAGAATGAAAAAGTTTTTTTTTCCCTTAGTAAGTCACTCATAAAAAAGACGAATTTATAAAGAGGGACGGAAGGACTATGAAGATAAATAAACTACTCAAATTTCAAAGCCATGCTTGTAAATAATTAAACAAAATAGTGATGCGCTTCTTAATATTGCACGAATCATTTTGATATCGATATCCGGAATAACTTGTAAGAAATTGTTAATATATATTTTTTTCTTGGTTGTGTCTTAGTGTGTTTATCACTCGTCGTAAGTATTCACTACTTAAACAAGACCAAGTAAAGTTTAGTTTCTTATCAATAAAATCGTCAAGGAAATACAATATTAAAACATGGGGTTCTCCGCCACGCCTAAGATGACCACCCCAGACCAAATATCGATATCGATAAATAAAAAACTACGTACCACCGTACTATGTTATAGTAGAAATAAGTTTCAAAACATTTACCTAGATGCTATTTGGTATAAGAAATGCTGTAACTATGAAATCAGTTTCAATAAACTACTTACCGAACTGCATTTCATCATATAAATCTAATTTTCTTGAATATACATGACAAATAATGTACTGATTTAACGTTTTGTAATTTTCAATTTTACAGCTGAGCGAGAGGGACGGCAGTGAAGGTAAAAGACGGCAAATAATAAATAAATATTGGACAGCAATCACATATATTACTCTCCCAAAGTAAGTAGCTAATTGCACTTGTGTTATGGAAATCAGACACAACGGTGGTACCACAACACCCAGACCCGAGACAATATAGATCATTTTGATTTCTATATTGACCCGACCGACTGGGAATCGAACCCGGAACCTCGGAGTGGCGACGCCTTGAAACCAGCGTGCTTAGCCACGACACCACGGAGATGGTCAAATTATAAAAAGAATTGTTATCAACTTGAGTAAATCAGCACCAAAATAACTTTTTACCTCGTATGAAGATGAACCGCATTAGAATAAAATAAGAAATACGAGTTTCGTCAATTCTATTAAATAAAGATGTATGCAAAATTTGCAGTAGATTGGACCAAGTAATCACGCTGTTCCATACAAATGATGCCCGATTTTTTCACCCCTTTAGGGGTAAAATTTCGCAAAAGCCTTTCTTATCGGGTCCTTACGTTATACAAAGAGCACAGCCTCTAAGTTTCAAGTCACTACGATCGATCAGGGGTTAGGCTGTGCGTTGATCCTTCCATCAGTCAGTAGTTTAGGACAATGCATTTTATAAGTATAAATAAATTAAGATTGGATCTTAATCGGTCACTAAGAAACTTTTTCAAAATGGTCAAACTTTTATACTCGTACACACATTCAGCTTTCCATGAAAAAACCCTAAGTTACTTTTCACAAACGAATTTAGAAGATGGATCTACCATTTCCATTACTAAATTAGGGTACAAATATGTAGGTTTGCGTAGGTGTTTTAAGTACAGCATTTGATTGTTTTAGAATGGGCTTCGAGTGTTCACATAGCGATTGAAACTTTCAATAGCAAGGAAAGAGCATTGTATCGATATCCTTTAAACCAGTTTTGGACAACAAAAGGTTTGAGATTCAGGACGATAGAAATTCCAAGCGAAAATTAAACGCCGATACTCCGCAAACACTTTTGTTTTCCAATTTTAGGGAAACTTGAGAATATTTGAGTTTGAACACGGAAAGCAATAATGGTGACGGCTAAACAATGATATACAATATCATTGCGGCTAAAATATGTATAAGTACGTAGTGAGAAATTATACACAACATAAGAATCTCATTAATTAACTTTTTTTATTTAAATATCACGCACGAACAAACGAAACACATGGCGGACTTAATGCCAATAGTATTATCTACCAGTCAACCATAAGTCTAAAAAGTGAATAGCTAGTTCTAAGACTAATTTATTAACATCGGCTTTCCAATAGGTTTAATGTTCGATGCTTGCTTGATTTTTTGATTTAGGCTTTGCACTCCACATAAGGGTTTTATGAGAGAGAGATAATTTTGGTGTCCTATCGAAAGCAATAAAAAGCGGACTGTATAAAATAATACCTAGGTGATGTAATTATCGCCCTCCTTATAACAAATTGATTAAAAATACGCGACTGGATATGACCGGCGACGGTGGGTTCCTGAAGGCGAAGGTCGGTGCTCGCGGCTTTCCGCCGGCGCTTCCCTCTTGCGCCCGCGCGCTGAGATGTGATGCTGTTCCCAACACCTAATGAGTACTTTCGTACGTTAGGTACTTAGTCAATATTGAAGACGGGCAACGTGTCGAGTGTGCTTCCAAAATTCCTGCATCATACAAAATTAAGTGGCGTGCGCCGTGCAGTGAAGCGTATCAAGGCTGTAGTTTCGCAATATCACCGGAATGTTTTTGTGCAAGCGTGTTGAGGTCGTAACTCTGGGAGTTCGATACTCAGTGAACTCTGTGAGATGATGCCAGGCTCATTAATTCCAAGCGTTTGGAACGAGGAGATATTGCCAGTGCCTTTGTAATTTATAGTTCGGTTGCTGGTAAAGGTAATTAATAGCAACGCTATTTTGCTTGCTGTGAAAAATGTACTACGCTTATTTACATCAGCCATATTTTTTAGACTCAATTTAATAAAAAGTTATGATAGCTCTTCTATTATAATAATAACTATGTGAAATTCCAGTGTCTCATTCGTATGCTTATGCTAGGTAACTGCGTACTATTTTATGAATTCAAACAAAATAAAACGAGTAGATTTCGAGAATAATCTGAAGCCCCGGCTTTGAAAAATAAGTTAGAAAGAAGGAAGAAAAAGGTTAACAAAACCTCTTTAAAACTAAATTTTTAAGTATTCTAATCCCGCAATCCGTTCCCTAATTTAGCAAGGCTTCCGTAATACCTTAATAACTCAGATGTCTCTGGAGAAATTACGACCGCTAAATTAGTTCGGACAAAATGCAAAAGAAGAATCAAAAGGGATAAGTACGCAATAATAATTAAAAATATATCCCTCCAACGAGGTAAAAGCAGTACCTATCGGAAATATATTTTGGAAGAAATCGATCATTCATTTAAATGAATGATCGATTTTTTTAAACCAAACTGAAGGACTTCTCAGGAGCTTGCAAGACAACGCTTTATTAAATTTCGCTGAAAAACTTGTAATCCTCTTGTAATTAATTAGAGAGGATCATAATGATTTAAAAAGATTGTTATATTGGCTGATCATGATAATTAAATGAGCCAACAACTGTAAAAAAGTGTTGTTATTTTTAACAATTACTCGTATAAAAACCACTAATTCCAGAGATTTGCCGTACCTCTACCGGCCGTTAACGAATTGATCAATATTATCGTCAAGTTATATTGAGCATGTCGTTCACATCAGGCTACCCACTTTTGTTGCAAAGTAGCCCTTATGACAACCGCATAAGATCCGCAGTGTTTATCTTGACGTGCTGTTACCCGTACCTAACTGAATGATGAAACCGTTCTTCGTAGGCTGCAGTTACGAGTCGTCGTGTCGTAATGTTTTCTATCCCCAAGTCATCTGCGGAACGTAGTAGATCGCCGTAGCAGTAATATGCGTAGCCAAGTCGTAGCTGAGAAATATCCGTAGCGTACTACTTGCAATTATTTCAAAATACAATTGAACCATTTTCCGATGGCAATGTGATTGAAAATAACTCAATCCGAGAACATTAACATATTAATAGGATATCAAATTCAACACTGACTTAAATCTAGGTTTAATGCATGTTAGTTAGGTACACAAAGCAATGCTAATATTGCAGACCACTCGCACTGCGCTCGTGCCTGCTTGTTTGTTAGTGCAAATCAGATGCGGCTTGAATTCAAGTGCGAGCAAAATGAAACGTCACAAGCGACCATTCGATTTGAAATTCAACCTGGAACTTGGTAATTTGGAAAATGTATTCTAAATTGTTCTGGCTAACTAGGACGCGACAAATGCGGGCAATCGGTCAGGAACCGCGGACCCATCCTTACCTGAGCTATGTCAAATCTAGTATAAGATGAAACCTAAATAAATGGTTGGGAAATGAAATGAAAGGTCAGTTTATAATAACAAGCCTGTAACCAAGCGTACACATTTTTGGTTGATTCCTCTCGCTAGGGGGTAATTTATTTGACCTATCTGTTTAGTAGCGGACTTACAAGTTATTTATATTGCGTATTGTACATATTAAACAGTGAGTTGTGTTTACTACGTATAGATAAGCTATGCCAACATATTAAATGTGTCGCAAATACGACGATAAGATTGTGACGTTTTCCTTGAAATTTGAATATGAATTCATTTGTTCATGACAATTGGCATCAATTTATGGCACACGAGATTTATTCGTGGTGTCAGTTCAATACGCTAGTAATAGTAGTTTAATACTAGTTAAAAACATTTACTTTACAGCGATAGGATTGCCTTTTACTTGGATTTAGACAAGAGGCATTTATTTTCTTTGGATTACTCGAAGTTAACTATTTATACGAAGCAAACATCTTACCGTAAAACTTTGCTTATCTTTTATCGATGTTAATTGAAATTAATATGTAGTTAAATTAGTACAGGCTGATTCGCTTAAGATCAGACATTTCAACATAGTTACGTAGCTACTTTCATAATATCCCGAGGGCATAATTCGACCCTTGGATAGACATCCGATTATATAGGTATAGGCTTGTTATGTTATGATCTGTTCAAAACTAAAACACCCCAGGGGAATGTTTGTGCAGCATCGCGCTTTTGCCAGAGAATATACAATGTTGGGTTTCATTACGTTTAAATGAAATTACTTATTTTAAGGGGCCGTTTTCTTCAAGAAAGTCTTAATTAGTTATACTCGTATCTGATACGAATGTATTTAATGTATTTGATACGAATTATTAACGTTTAAAAATATTATTAACTAGACTTAGGCCCACTGTCTGTGTCCGCTAAATGAAAATTCTACCCATTTACGGATAATCCCTTTTTTGAATACTTTTCATAAGTGGGGTCATGTATGAAACTACGAACACCTTACCTACTGATAGTTTTTATTGCGCCTTTTCTCCATTTAGGATTTCGACGATAAATGTTATCCTTAACGCACTTACCTCGCGGCAACCGATGACCTAACTTATGATAGTAGTTATCGTACGCGGGAGGGCAGTATAGCGGCCATTAGGCTCGTTGATGGGGGAATAGGTGTAACTTATCACGCGGCGCTGGCGTCGCAAATGAAACGTATCCTTCGCTTTATCTTCAGGGGTCCTACTCAGTAGCTCGAGTGGCAAAAATGCACTCTAACGCCAACGAAAATGGCTTCAGACGCTATGACGTCTTTTTTGTCGATAACACTTGTAATTTCCTACAAAATTGATAGCGATAGCATTTGCCCCTTGTATTAAGAGCCACTTTAATGATGCTAGAGTTTTTGTATTGTTGCGGTTTAATCAAGTTAATTTTCAGACTGATGTTAGAAATGACAGATAAGAAGGCCGAGGAATAAGAACAGTGGTGATTATGTTTACTCTTGCAATCTTGTAGGCTTTGGTCTCGCTAAATCCTTTCTTCTGCACAAATGAGAATGAACCTATTAACCTCTAAGGAAGTTTTTTGTGTCTTTTTAGGACTACACCCAACATGACATATATTTATAAATTCTTAGTTAGACAATGTAAGAAAGATTATGTCTTTGTGTGCTTTGCTATATTAAGTGTCAAAACATTAACATTTTGTCTGACCTTCTTTACCAAGATTTTTGATACCACCATATTTATGTAAATATCTTAGTTTCGAAGAGAACCCATGTCACTCCCAATAGTGCAAGTGTAAAGTCGTAGTGTTTGACAAGCGATACGAACTTCTTTCAGAGTAGGCCCCAGAATGATGTTATGGCACCTTCACTTGTTATTGAAAGGTTGAAGAAAAGACAAAATTGATGGAAATACTTTCTTTACTACCGATTTTACCAACGTCAGAAAAGGAATATTCGACGAATATAATACAAAACGCATAATTTGAAAACGTCACCTAAATAATCAGCTATCATTTCCGTACATGTCACTTTAAAATCAGTCGTTTTATACTTATTCGGTCGGATAAATCTTATCTGAAGGTGGTAAAAAGTGGTAAAAGGTGGTAATAATATAAATTGCACCTGTAAAAAATACAACTTTGGCTGTGACAGACGAGTAATCGAACCCCGTGTCTTACGCTATCCGGGCGTATGCCTATCGTCGTGGATCGATTCCTCGTCTGTCACAGCCAAAGTTGTTTATACAAGTGCAATTTATGTAGACTTTCGAGTTTGCCATGTAAAGATCCAATAAGTCATGCCATTGTTCATGCCATAAAACTTGTTATGAATAGAGGATCCGTAATCGGATTTTGTCTTTATTGGTTTATGGGATAAAAAGCTTAGATTGCCTTCATAAATAATATTTTCAAAATATTATTTTTCTAGCGATAAATCGATGCTAACGCGCGTTAGTATCCACATATAGATGCAGTCGCCAAGATACAGTACATAATTTTTCATTTTGCGACCATATCGATGCTGCATCGCTACTGCATCGCTGTCAAAAGTCGCAGTGTGCAAGGGGTCATACACACTTAACTAATAGGTACAACATTGTCAGTGTTCTACATCTTATATGTAAACCTTATTAAGGCACAGCATCGGTGATTTAGAGTTAAGACGGTAAAGTAAGTAGATGAAAATTTTGAAACATATTACGCAACATAGTAAAACAATCTAATACGTGTATTAAAACAAGAATTTGTATAGATAGAAAAAAAACTGTTGATTTTTTTCCGATTTCAACAATCACTTTAACAAATTCGTCTTTTGCCAGATAAGACTCTTTCCAAAGTTAAAGAAACTTGTCTTAGTTATTCTGTCAGTCCAGCACAGAATGTATAAAATGTATTTTCCTGGTTGATTTTGTAATAACTTCCGCTTTTTTTTAAACTAAGCAGCTTTAAGAATAGCTGATGTTTAATGTTATTGCTTTATTAGCACGCATTTTACCTCGTATATTTCATCAATCCTGTAAACCTACCCGTGGATTACGTGGTGGGATGAGTTACCACTCATAGATTAAAGTTTATATGTTTCAAGTTATTTTTGTGACACTATTTGTTTGTATTCCCTAAAATCAATATGTTTCTAACTTACTCTTAGCATAACTTTATAATTTTATCGGCTGGTTTTCAACGTAATTCAGAATCAGAAGTTCTAAACAAACAAAGATTGACTTTCCAAAACAACTCCAGACAGCAAATTTAAAGCTAATTCATAAATTCATAAGTTGAGCCTGAACCAGAACCTAAAATAATGCTGCGGGCGTAGTCTGATGTATAATTTTTGACATTTCGCGTCGACAATTTTAATTTTATGATTTTCTAATTCATCAAATATCATTTTAACTTACGTAGCTATATCTTTAATAAATCTTAAAAAATATTTGTAGTTTTTTAAGCATCATTCAAAAATTCTTCTCAATCAATAAATACACGAAAAAAACAATTTTGTCTCAGCATTTTTCGAGCGCCACCTGGTGGTTTCACACAGAACTATGTCGAGACTTCCGACACTGGAATTTATTTAAATAAATAGGCTCTACCTATCTATGCTCATATTAATATGTTACTTGATATTTGAATAATGTGTTTACTCACAACAATACCAGATGTATTGCTGTGAACGTCTCATTAAGAATCGCTTAGTGAATCGCAACGACGTGACTGGCATGGTGTTGTTCTATTGGGTTATACCAATATTTCGGCCGTTGCATTCCACACACGCTCTCCGGTATCTCAGAGCAGGTATTGACGAGAAATCTGGAGATATAGGGTCGCTTCGCGAGTATGCGTACAGTTTGACTTACAAAATATATATCACGTATTAATTTGTATTTTTTTTGGAACGTATACGTGCGTGCGCCTTCACATTAGAGCGACAGCAGCGCGTCCCCGTGAAGGGCTTACTGCTGTCATTTTATGTATGAAATTGACAGCAGCGCAAATGCCGCGCGACTGCGCTCGAAAGCGCTCTAAAACTGAAATTTTATATTATAAAGATTTTAGATGCAAACAATGGGAAAGAAAACTGACAATACTCGCCGCTAGGCGGCGCTGCACACGTCAGACCCACGATATCTGTCAAAATTCATACAAAAAGTTGTTTACGTTTAGATTTTTACCGTTTTAATGTTATAATGCCGCGTTGTGTAGCAATTGACTAATAAAATATAATATAATATAGCAATTGAAATATAACTGAATATGTTGTTTTGTAATAGGAGGAAGAGTTGTGCTTGCATTGATGTCTCGGTAGATATCAGGCGATGGCAATTCGATTTTTCCTTCATCAGTTTCGTGTTCCTGTAGTGGTATGCCAAAATTAAAATTCCTGTCGAATGATTCAAGCCTAAAAAGAAAAATATGTAAAAAAAATAAATTTTATAGGTTATGTGAAGGGTCATGAAATTGATATGAAAAAGTTCATTCAATTGTCAAATAACACAATATTTTTGCTATGAAAATAATCTAGCAAAATTGATTTATGATAAAAACATTCATTGTGAAAAGGTAATTAATTGATGTGAAAGCTGTGAAAACCAAAAATATTTACCTGCTGACGAGATCCGCCTTTCTTCCTTTCAAGGAGCCCCCTCGAGTTTTTAACTCAGCTTTTAACTGAGACACCGTCCACGTTGAATACATAATGTCACAGAGTCACAAAATACACCACAGAACGATCGCCGTATCTCACAAAACGAAAATCAAAAAGTGGCCAAAAAGTGAAAATGTTTGTTATGAGTCTGTCGAGCGCAGCGCCATCTGCAATTAGCTTTGCGTTTTGTTCCCCATTCACTGATTCCGTAAGATTTGAGTGGCCGGTAACCAACAAAGATATTCACGTTAATAGAAGAAATAATTTCAAGAATAACACTAATTATAACCATACTACTTACCATATTTTGGTCATTTTGATTACGCATGCTAGTAGTGGGAACGGTTAAATTGCTGAGAATAATTTTACTACATATTTAGACAAAAGCAAGAGTATGATATATCAACTATGATGGTAGGTGTATTCTACATAAATAAAAACTGTTGTTTTATCGGGTTTATTTGCGAGTCGACATGGCCGCAAACCAGCGAAGGGTTCCTACCACGAATGCAATGCATATCACGAATGTGCGGATAAATCACGAATCCGAGGATAGATCACACGCTTGACATAAATAACCGAACACGGACTCGAGTCGTTCAGTTCCCTTCGGATAGTTCGAAAATGTGATGTTTACGACATCGCTTTCTGCTGTTTACGAGCATGTTTCCTGCTGACGAGTGCTGCATGAAATATTGTTTTATTTCTTATTATTTTTTTAAACGTTAAACTTGCTGTAAAACAAAACGGCACATAAAAACTCAGTACCTAGATACGCTGAATTATTTAAATATCTAATTTAACCTAAGGAAAACGTAATACTAAATTTTACACACGTGTATAGAAGCCATTATAAATCAACATACTCAAATATTATCAAATCCCAACAATATCGCATAGATACACATTGAATTGATTACCTACTTTTTTGATGTCGGTAAAAAAAAGCTTATTTAATATCGTCAATTATTCTGGACCAGAGATAGGCATTGTTCAATCTTAACATAACTTAGTTTTATTCCTACAACAAAATAAATACCTAGAAACTCTTTTGTTTGCTTAGTTTACTAACCGATTTTGTGGTTAATGAAACACAAGGTAACTAACTTCTCCTAGATGGCCTAATTAAGATGATAAGTCTTTTATTAGTACTTAATACTTAGGTTTCAAGAGCAGACGTTAGCATGATAGCTTATGTAATTAACTTTACAAAAGTATCTGAGTATACTGAACGCTTAATACCTTTACACTTACCTTAATGAAAGTTAGATTGAAAAAAGATTTCCTCAGTAAAATATTGTAAAAGATATAAGACTTACATTAGCAGATTGGTTATAATTCGTAAAATTCTATAAATATGTGGGTACCTTACAACTCGTAAATTTTAATTTGTAATTGGATACGCATTTGGGAGTCCTATAAAGATCTGCCTCATATAAATAATAACCTACCAACGACAAAAACCAAATGCTTGTCGTGTTTTTGTATTTCCAAGCCTATTTTCACTTTTGGTAACTTTTATATTTTTTAGCATGCGTAAAAAAGATAAGGAAAGTCTAGCGAAAAAATTGCGACGGGAGGAAACACAATGATGAATTGTCACGTTAAGGTGAGGGGCTAGAGATACAAGTTAAAGGGTGGGGGAGCTATGTAAGTACTTACTTGCCTCAAACAATATACGTACACAATACCATAACAACACAGTACAGGAAATTCTCCTACATTTCACCGTAAAGCAAGAATAATAACCGAAAAGGTAATGTTTTATTACAATCTTGCACGGCGTGTTTGCTGCTCTTCCAGAGATAAAATAGTTTTTTAAGTTACAAGATATGAATCACAAACTGAAACGGTTTCAGCGGATTTTTTCTTACTTATGTAAATGTACTAATATTAGATTAGATTAGAATAATCTGTTGAATTGAAAATAGTTTGCACAGTACACTTTTAGCTTTAAATCAAAGTGCATATAGTTTAGAATATTTTAACGCTCTCAGACCAGTGTCATATTTTTGGAGATTGTTATACTTATTTTCATCTTTATAAAAGCGCATATACTTTGCTGATGTAAAAAGAAATACCTTATAACTGCTGTATCGTATGTCGATTCCGGATTTTCCTATACGTAAGTTCCCGCCCCAAGTGTGACTTGCGAACGTTTTTGTAATTTATTCGTCCATTTGGGCAGCTCGCCTACTTTATTTTTACATTACATGAAGTGCAAATCATCTGTGAACATAATACTGGATAACCGGCTTGCAATGCAACGCTCAACTTTGTCGTGATTTGCATTTAAAGTACCTTTCAGCGATGCCTGTTTGTGGGACGCGTGCAGCGAACGGACAGGATTTTCGAAGCCACACAACGATAAATTTCACAGAGTGTAAACAGCCCAGATAATTTACAACATTGTTATTTGTTATGCTTAGCTTGGAAAAGTTATCTCTGCTTTTACGCCACGCTTCATTTGTAACTTCGCGCGAATGTACTCCAGCTATATGAACTCTCATTTCATTCTAATGCAAATGTTATTCTTATTTTTAAGTGGACCGTGTATATTTTAATTTATACACAAGCTGTCTCGAGCAGCGTTTCAACATTTAAATTAGCAACAACTTGATGAGACTGTGGATAATTAATAGTTTTTGAGAGTTGTATTAGGAAATTAACTAATGGCAGTCTGCTAAAGTCAGAACAATTTTGTAATTATAGCTGAACTATTTACTTAAAAGCACCTTGATTTGATAATTATGTCATATTTTACATCAATCAGGGGTACTTGTAGGTAGAAACGAGTAAGTACTTTTTAAGTCATTTAAGAATTTAAGGAAGGAGTTGGAAAGTGGAGGGTTTTAATATTCATAGTTCATTAAAAACATTCACAAATTAGACTTTGAGATGGGTAGTCCCAAATTTTAAAGGGGCCATTAAAAATTGTTTTAGACCCACATTCATCACTCGCGGTTTCAATTACTTGCGGTAGCTTTGTGTTTAGCCTACAAAGCTAGTAGTCCAAGAGCTAGGAACAGAAACTAACAAGTATTTGAATGATTTAAAGTGCATTTATGTATGTGATGTCCTATAGAAGATGATAAGAACCAGCAAGCTAAGGTACTAAGCAGCAAACTACAAATACTTTACAATAGTGTTTATTTTAATTGATTGGCAAACGTATTTCTCGCCATTTAATAAAAAATAATCATTTTGTTGAAATATGCGAGACTTTTAATTATTATTATTTTTAAAAAACCGACCAAGATTGTGAGGGTCTCACGCACGAAGCGTTCTGTATGTTATATGTATTTAAACACTTACCTTCCTCAAATGATGACCCTAAAAATGATCGGAATTGCCTTATACCTCTAAGGTTTAAATTCTTTTAAAATAATAGAATACTCGATATTTTGAGACAAAACAGTTTAAAATTAAAATTAATATTTGACTAAAGTTTCAGTTTCATATATTTACGCATTTTGGACGTAAAAATTTTTTAAACGAAAACATACATGAAAATTATTTTGCTATTAGTTTATAGATTACAGCTGTGTAATTTGTTAATTTGAAATAGCCGTGATAATTCGTCTTCTAAATTCATCATATAGGTATGCTAGTACTGTAATTATGTTTTAAAAGTATCCACCACTACCGTTTAGAGTTTAATGTCACCGCCCTCTCACCACGAGAGGGCGGTGGTATTAAACTCTAACGAAAATTTGCCCTTTAAAACTGAATGTTACGGAAACAGGCCACATTATGGAAAAATATGTGAGCAAACTGATAATCATTTTTAAAGACCTATTCAACGATACTCACACGAGGGGTTTGGCTTGAGAAAAAAATCATTCACACGTTACTTGTATGAGAGGTGGCCCAAAAACAAATTTTTTTTTCATCATATAATACTTTAAATAAATAGTTGAATACTTTTGCGAGGAGATTAGAATACTGTACCCATGCCAAATTACAGATTACTAGCATCTCAGGTCTCTGCGCTGAACTGCGGACAGACGAACATGGCGAAACTATAAGGGTTCCATGTTGGGCTACGGAACACTAACTAAAGACATGGAAAGTACGACAATCCGTTTAGAATGTACGAGGGTCAAACTGAAAGTTCTTAGAACTGGCCACTTATAAACAATATAATAAAAAAAATATTCTAAAATTTGAAAATAGAACTCTTTGCCAATATTACTGAGTATATATTTCATTCATTTGTCATTTGTTTTACGATTTGGCGGCAAATTGAAAATTGTCTGTGTCACGTCAACATGAATTTAACACGAGAAAATTTTCGTGCAATGATTTTTTATGACTTTCGATGTCATTTAAGTCAACAAGAAAGTTATGATAGACTACGATTGGCCTTTCACGATGAAGCCCCATCTCGTGCGACTGTTTACAACTGG
This sequence comes from Pyrausta purpuralis, assembly GCA_963924145.1. Taxonomy (NCBI): domain Eukaryota; kingdom Metazoa; phylum Arthropoda; class Insecta; order Lepidoptera; family Crambidae; genus Pyrausta; species Pyrausta purpuralis. The sequence goes on from OZ001650.1 coordinate 17,579,745, forward strand.
TTTAATGACGCACTGGTTCAATAACGTGGTCGCACTAATCTCACTGATGATGTACGTGAGGGACGGCCTTCTACGGCGACGACTGAAAATAACATCTGTGTTGTGCGGCGTATGATAGAGACTGACAAAAGAGTGACCTATCAGCAGATTCGGACAAGCTTAGGCATCGGTATGAGTCAAGTGCATAAAATCCTCCACGAACATTTAGCGGTCAGGAAGCTTTGCGCCCGGTGGATACCTCATAATTTGACTAAGGCTCAAAAACTCCATCGTGTGGATTGGTGCCGTAAAATGATTGAAAGATTTAACGGAGGTGACTCAAATGCTGTGTTCGACATACTAACAGGTGACGAAAGCTGGATTTACTGTTATGATCCTGAAACCAAAAGACAATCTGCTCAGTGGGTGTTTCCTTTCGAGGAGTTGCCAACTAAAGTGAAGAGAGATCGAAGTGCGGGAAAAAAAATGGTGGCCTCGTTCTTTGGAAGGATAGGTCATTTCGCAACAATTGTGTTAGAGGATCAAAAAACAGTTTCTGCAGAATGGTACACTACCAATTGTTTGCCACTTGTCTTGGAAAAAGTTCGAGAGAAACGACCTCGCAGTAGGATCCTCCTTCACCACGACAACGCCTCGTCGCACACCGCCAAGCGAACGATCGACTATTTGGCGACATCAAACGTTGAATTACTGGGTCACCCGCCGTATAGCCCCGACCTCGCGCCTTGTGATTTTTATTTATTTCCAAAAATTAAAGAAAAACTTAAAGGAAAGCGGTTTATGAATGCTGAAGAAGCGGTGGCTGCGTATCGCGATGCCATTGAAGAGACCCCTAAGGACGAGTGGGCAAAGTGCTTTTCCCGGTGGTTCCATCGCATGCAGCGGTGTATTGACGTCAATGGACAATATTTTGAAAAGATATAATAAAACTAATAACTGGCTAATGTAATCAGTTTTTGATTTTCTAAGAACTTTCAGTTTGACCCTCGTAGTATGTCTAAAACGACTTTAATCTAAGAGATTCCTAGCTCTAACTATCTCCGGTGTTTACCTCTGTAATGTGATTACGAGGTGCCCGTAATTCGTGTTACACACGGATGCACGGTTTGGTCATTGTTTGTGAAAGCAAATCTTCCAGAAATTGCATAATTATGCATTTAGATCAGTGCAAATTCTCATCTCATTTTAACCGACTTCAAAAAGGAGGAGGTTATTAATTTGACTGTATGTTTTTTTGTGGGCAACATGTTACGTTAAATGCGCAAAATTTGTAAATAGTTTAATTGAAATAACAAGTAGAATCAATTGAACTTCTTTTTAATATCCTGTCACATTTTACAAAAAGTCTTCATTATAAATTTGCCCTGTCTATTTATTTATAAGATAAGCAAACCCGCCAAAATACGTAAACAAGCAATGGATTTGTTTATGACCGTAGAAAGTAATAGTAATAATGTCAGCGCAGCGCAGCGGACCGGTCTTCTCTCGAAAGAGCGCCGTCCGCAGAGCAAGAAATGATCAGAAGTGCCAGAGAAACTAAAACTATTTTTTTTTTCAATTTCTATTTCTATCAGAATTAGGGCAAATCAGGTGCAATAGTGGCTAAATTAAATTAAAATTAATTAATTAAAATAATTTAAAAAATATTAACGATCCTTTGGCGTGTCTGAGGTTTTGCGCATTTAACATTATACATTTTATATTGTACCTATGAGGTAACCTCATATATCAGCCATTTTTGAAATATTTCTTCGCCTTACTAGCGGTCAGACCTTATATAGTTCATCCTATTGTGGCCAAGTCGGAATCTGATGATAGAATCTTGTTGTAATCAAGGGAAATCCTCAAAACTTTAGGGCATGTAGTGTTTTTGTACAAGTATCTTAATGTTGATAGCTTTTGCGTCTGATAGGCACCATTGTGTGAAGCTGAGCTGATGGTGGAAGTCTTTAATGATTAGTCAGGAGGCCGATTCTCGCAGCAATCGAACTTTTTTTCGTGCAATAATTCGATTGCGATTGTAACTGTTTTACCTTAAAAATCAAGTAAAATATCTACACGTAATAAAATTATCGCACAAACAAAATCTACATACATATAAATCGTGACCCTGAGAAATCATAAAACATTTTTTTCTTCCTCAAAGAAAATTCGATCGGTGAACCCCAGGATCGAATCAGAAATGAGGAGATACGTCGAAGAACTAAGGTAACGGACATAGCCTTGAGAATCAGTAAGCTCAAGTGGCAGTAGGCAGGGCACATAGCGCGAAGAACTAATGGCCGTTGGGGCAGGAAAGTTTTAGATTGGAGACCCTTCGACTAAAGACGTAGGACGTCCTCCGGCAAGATGGACAGACGTTCTTATAAAGATCGCAGGAACAAACTAGACCGTTAGTGATCGGTCGCTGTGGAAAGCCGTGGGGGAGGCCTATGTTCAGCAGTGGACGTCCTTTGGCTGATAATAATGATGATGATGATGATGAACACTATTGCACTACGCTTGCAACATAAAAAAATAAAAAGTGCTATTGAAGCCGTCATTTTGGTCTATCTAGTTAAAAATCTGAATATAGATTATACAATGGCAAATCTAAACTGGCATCATTCTGCAGAACTACGAATTGATTCTTGTTCAATTTTAATACACAATAAAAAACCGTTTTCTCCCCAGTTGGCACCTTATTGCGTGACGTATATTGTTTTTCAACACACTTGCTCAAAACGACGTTTTTATTCCACCGATTTGGCTCTTAATCCTAGATATTATACACGCGTGCTTCAATGTCAAAATGTGCAACTTATAACCCGGGGAGCCATAACTTCCTTCCTTGTTAACTTTCCTAGCCATAATAACTTGTATTTAGTTACAGTTTAATGATATTAGGCATTGGTTTTTTCATTCGAAATTTTCTTAATTAGATAGCCAGACATTAACCTACGATTGCACAGTAACAGTTTATTCACTCTCCTCTTGAAGACGTCCAAATTTTAGAGGTAATTATGAATTATAAAAAAATATCACATGAATATATGTATTATACATTATTTTGGTTCTGAAGTTTACGCGAATACTACTTATATAATAAACGAAATACATAAAAAACGTATTACATAATAAACGAAAATCAGACAACGATTATGACGGGGGCGTCTCTCATAAATATTTAAAAACATACAAATATCCTCGAGTTTAGATATATACATGAATACATTAAAACGTGAGTGGGTTGCCTGCTTCTTCTTCACATTTTATATTTGTCCCGTGGCAGTGTTGGGATGAGTGTACGTGCTCCCTAGATCTACTTATATGCTACTTTCACCAAGTGACTTTTTTGTAACATGCAATCATGTGTTTTTATCACAATTATCCCACACTCAGCGTCAAAATTGGTTCGTAGCAGGCACTCTAACTCCCCATTGTAACAGTACCCTCCCATACGCTCGGCTCCCTACGTGATAATTACTCGCATACCAATTCGCTTTCAATTTGCTCCACACACTCTAGACGAGGAATATGATTGTTTGTAACTAACAATAGATACAATCCAAAGTTACGTCGATATTGTTCTAGCAGGAAAATGTATACGTAATACAAGCTTCAGGAAACGGGAGAATGTATAACTTTTTTTGTCACCAGAATGGGTCATTCGTGGGTCATAGGAATACCAAAGTTTAATAGGGAAGGTGTAAAATTGAAGAAAGGAAATCAATGGATGCCATATAAAGTTATCGCAAAATTAGCTGGAAGTAATGTAGTTATTGTGTTTAAACTGATTGATTGCTTATTAATTCACTTAGGGCCGATTTTTAAATGGTCAGATAAAACTAATCAGACTGAAAAAATATAAAGCGATAGAATTTAAAAAATGACAGTTACGTATGATTGCTGACAATTACGTGACGTTTTCAAATTAGCCATATTGTATTTTGTTCGAAGAATATTTCTTATCTGACTATTGAAAAATGAGCCCTTAATCAAATTGTGATAAAATATCCCAATCGTAAGTATTTATAGAAAACAATAATGGTTCCAATGAATACGTATCTAACTAAAACGATACACAATAACGATTTGTGCCGGTGCGTAGGAACTGATATCGCTCTGCTGTAGGTACTTTAAGTGCACGGTAAAAGAAAAACAGTATACTTAATACTACAAATTCCTAAAATACATATTTAATTTTACTATAGATAGAAATAATTTACCTCTGAACTTCCAGTTATTTTTATTCTCTTACGTAAAACGTCTTAAGCGTCACGCAATTGACGTTTTCATAAGAGACCACAAATTTCGCAGGGTCGGACTGACAGCACGATATTAGCTCAATTGGTAAGAGCGTTTGGCCCGGTCAGCCAAAAGGTTGTTGGTTCAAGTCCCCCCCGTGCGCAAATATTTGGTTTCTTATTTCATCTTTATCAGTATGTCTTTTTTTTTATATTGAAAACGTAATGTGTTGTAACAATTCAGTAGTGCGCGATTACCCTAAATGAATTTTTAAACAAAATTAATTTACTCACTTAGATAAATAATACATATTAAACGTTGCATAGAGGTATAACTGCAACTGCCTCGGTGGCGCAACGGTAAGAGGTTCGCACTTTCAAGCGACCGAGGGACGAGGTCCTGGGTTCGATCCCCAGGTCGGGCCAAAATTATATGCCTGAGTTATTCTGTTCAGAAATTCTTAGGGTAGCCCGGAGTTTGGAAATTTGCGGTATTTCAACCCCGTGCCTCGGAAAAGCACGTAAAACCGTTGGTCCTGCGCCTGAACTCTCTCCGGTCGTGTCAGATTGCTCCCATCGCTCCCTCCCATCGGGGTGTGAGAGTGAGAGGAATAGAGAGTGCACCTGTGTTTGTACACATTTTCGTGCATATAAAAATATGTCCCGCGCAGTCGGTTAGTCGTTGTGACTGGCCACCGTAGTGAAAACGGCTAGGGGGACTATTATTAGAGCTATAAACAAACGTGATAAATAAATCAGTTTTTCTAATTAGTAAAATCCTTAGATTTTTCTCTTGCAATAGCAATTCACTTGTATATTTTATTATCTTTTTTGACTTTTTTCTACTTTTATAAATAAATTCTTAGAAAATTAAGAAATAATGATAGTATTTGCAGGAAACATGATTTAAAATAGATTTTATATTAATATTTTTTAAAAATCTCACTCAAAATTCTTGTGATTATAGTTCAGCACAAAACTAATGAAAATAAATCTATTTAATAATTATATTATTGTATAGCATTAAAAAAACGATTCATAAGGAATGTTATTATTAAATACAATATTATCCGATTATTTACAACACTACATATTTATGAATGACATAAATGTGACCACCCACATAATATCATTTTGGTCTATTCATTAAACTACTATTTTTACTACACATGGAAAAGACATCACGAACGAACGTCGTGCGAAATGAATTGATGACACAGGTCATTAACGCAAGCGCGGCATCACAGTCACTCACACCCGCTCGTAGCGTAAGCCAATGTGACATTTGGTCAAATAATTTGTCAGAATGCGTTGCATTTGCGTTTTAAAAACATGCAAAAATGTAACCAAGAGGAATCCAAAAGATACACACTCGTACATGCGTTACTTCCCATGGGTAAGAAAATAAAATGTTAACTAAAACCAACTTAAAGATTGTTTTTGATCAATTGTATGAAATGCCGGCAATTTATATATAATATGAAAATCAAAGATTATAAAACGTGACTCGGAGAGAATGCAAAAGTACCTAGTTAATAAATTGAGGTTAAAAATTGCGATGTTGTGATATTTTACAGAAGCTGTTTTACATTACGAATATAGTTGTATTTTTTTCTAATTATGTCGCAAGAAAAAATAAAATGTAATATATAATAATAACTTCTTATTTATATTACCTATTTTGTTCAATTATCATATTTTTTTTTCCAAAAAACCCTATCGCTAATTACAAAAGTCTGTGTCACATGTGCTGTTTCTCAACACTCTATTTTCAAGGAATACGTCAGTCTGTTGACAGTTCACGTCAAAATCTTGACATCAAATTTCGCACATTTTTTGCGTGGCATACCTAGCATCTTTAAAAAATCAGCGTATAATAAACACGCTGAACCCACATTTAATTTTTTTTCGTATCAATCTATACCATAAAAGGTAGAAGAAAACTTTCGCTGTCTGTACCGTGTTTCACGACAATGTTCCGTTACAGCCTAGCTATATGACGAATTATTTGTATGTTAAAGCTTTATTAAATAAATTTAGCTTGATTGCACTATGTTAGGTTCTTTAATTAGAGAGTTGTGTTAGGTTACATGGGTTACTTATTATCATGGTAAATGAAGATTGTGGAGCCAATCCTAACTTGCTAATGGTCTGTCTGTTCAAACGTATGCTACGATTTTCCCGCCCATGCCCACGAGATGCCACAACCTTTCGCGCCCTTTGCATTTTAACGGGAAACCGTACCCAATGGGTTATCATTGAAATTGAGGACGAGCGCTCTATACGTTCTACAGAATATTTTACGTAACATCGATGCTTACACTCAAAGCGAACTTGTTTAACGGAACTCAATAAATATATCGGTTTTTCGTTTGCTAAGTTCTAGTTATTATAAAACTGTGGCCTTGATACTAGTCGTTAGACCTTTAAGGTTTACTTATGCCTACTTCAAAACAACGAATTTTCAGCCAAACAGACAGCATGAAGTTTTTACAAAATTCCAAGCGTTTAACTCAAAAAAATGATTGTGTCTTGTTACCGTAAATTAAGCCCGTGTACAAAATAACAAAGATAAAACGACATATTTTGTTTAGCTAATGAACGACGCGTCGCTAGGACTTTGCTAAATTAAATGGCATTTTACGAGCCGCGTTCAAACGGCTCTAAATGCTTGGAGTTTTCACGCGTATAGCATACCGTGTACTTTAAATTAGAAAAGTTGTAACTGTCGCCACACATAACTAGAATTGTTGACACTTCGCGAAATTGTTTATTACGCACAGTGATCGGCAAAAGTATATAATCGTCCATCATCGGGCGAACAATTGCTAGACGATAAGAATCTACTTGGTACGCAACTATCATCAACATCAATGGCCTATTCATCTATTTCAGACGATATACAGTGTAATGTTTGAATGCATCTCCTTTCATGGCTAAAATAACCAATGCGAGAGCGGAAAAATCTGCCTAAAGCTCGTCAAGAAAAGGTTGTGACCGATGGAGGCACGTCGTTTTGATGTTTTCTCTGTGTCTTGTCAGCAAGTGTCGCTGACGACTCATCGCAATGCTTGCGGCCCTCTGCAACAACCTGTATATGTATAATGTCTGTTTAATCAATCATCTTAGTTAACTTTCGCGCAGGTCATTCAGTAATTCATTTGTCCGCGATTGTTCAACTAAAAGTGAACCTCAGTTGGTTTGACCGAAACTTTTCCAATAAAATGCAATAGTGCACAAACAGAGTTCGCGTTCTCAATAAAGTAGGTTTGAAAGTAGCTTACTGTTTTCGTGGTAATAACCCATTTTCAAAATTAAACTGCTGATAGAAACTGCACTCGGTGAATGTTTATCGGCACAGTGTAGTGACCAAACTTAGGTAGATTTAAGATGCAACTCTTTTTAATTTACTTTCGTTTAAGTAGCTTAGTATTTTAGCTATTGAGTCAGTAGATTGGACATAACAATTTATATTATGTTTGGAACATTCAATGCCTAAGTATATTATGAAAATGATTATCTTTACTGCGTTTTAATCTAACCTGGCCGATTTTACCTACGTCAGATTTTAAAATGACATTTATAAAGCATTTATTTTTTATTTAATCATTTATTGCAGGCAACAAAGGCACATACAATAGATACCTTAAAGACTAACATACATATAATAATTGCCGACAAATAGGTGACGTTTTCAAATTAGGCGTATTGTATTTTATTTGACGAATAGTCCTTATCTGACGTTGGAAAAATCAGACCTTAGTAAGTTTACTAATAGTATCGTCATATAGGAAAGGTGTTATTTTTTACGGTCTCCCGTATAAATTACTAGAGCTGTAAGCCGGTATGCCAAACTCGTAAAAAGGTTGTAAAATAGTAGTGAAACCAACTAGCTTCTTGCCTGAGGGCTTATTCTTTAATTTTATCTTCATTTTATGATACATGCTGCGAAATAAGATTTCTTCTGATTTCAATGTGTCAACTTACCAAAATTATATTGTATCCAACCTCAAACAAAGGGTAAAAGAAATACATTGTAATTCATTAGTAAACCATTTATTAATTTAAATTCAGCTTCAAAATGTAAACTTACAAAATATAATACAGGATTGAAATCGACATTTGACATTTGACATGCATTCCGATTTATAGATTTTAATGCTTTATTACGTTTATGGTCAATTTCTCACCGAAATCCTAGTTGATTATTTGTTCCTCTCACACGGCGTGTTTCAGACGAATTAAAAATTATTAGGTCATACCTACTTTTGCCATAAATTGGATTTTACTTGTTACTATTGCAATCTCAATTTTCAACATGCACAATAACTTAAACTATGTGGCAGTATAATATTGTAGGATCTAACGAAGAAATATTTACATCAGTTTTATTTTTAAAGTAATTCATAAAGGTTGACAGAAGCATTATTATCACTTACATTTATGTAAATCTGCTCCCGGAAAACAAGTCAGGATTCTTACTATCATCATAAGAATTTATAGAGATCAATGAATTGAGTTTGTAACATTATCGTAGAATTCTGGAAATTAACTGATTAGGGTAGTACTTAGTAATTTACTCGGTTTAATGATTAATTTAGTCCGTGACTTGACTATACCTGCTCAATTAATTATGAATACCATCCAACAGTGACTCCTTTTATCCTTCGACCCTCTTTTATCTTCGAAGCACAGATTCTTAAGATATCATTACAAAAGATGTCTTGCTATTTTATTGTCAAGATGAGCTTTGAGTTTTATTGATATCATAATGGTGTACACACACCAATTTATTAATAAATGTCTTGTTTATAATTTCCAAAAGAAACACATTATTTTTGTGCTAGAATATTACTGACAAAATCTCACTGTCTAGTCACGGACGCTTTCACCTTATTAATATTTATTTTTACGAAATGTATTCTAATAGATTTTATACATTTATAAAACATCAACTACTGTTCATTAATCGATAAATTATATTTAGGCCAAGAGCTATGTTTGGCACACATTCCAATTTGGCATATAAATAATACTGTTTAATTTGATACTTACATTTAGAAACGTGACTATTTACACTAGATTAGTATTAATAATTAACTCACAACAGTATTAGCCCTATGAGATATGAGTTTATTTACAGTTAACACTTCCACTGTCACTTGAGTTGTCAGAGGCGGGACGAGGGGGGTGATTGGTAGTTCAATATCACTTTATTGTCTTTGCCTACACATCGCTGGGGGGCGAGGCGGCAGGGTCCGGGCGCTAGTGGAGCTGGCTCTTGGTGCTGAACCCGTAGTGAAGGTAGGGGGACCCGGCCCCGTCGCGCGGGCCCCCTGGAGCCCCCCCACTGCCGGCGCCACTGGGACATTTCAGAGCCGAACGGAGCTCTGAAGCCATTTCAGAACATAGCGATGCCTGCAACGAAAACGGCTTTGTTTAACAGCTCGTTGTAGTGCAATTCGGACTGCAAACATTGCTGGTGCGGTCGTTTACGTTTGTACGTATGTGCTGAAGGTTTTATATGAAATCATTTCTATACTACTTTTGCAAATGTGTAAGGTTTGATCATTAAAAAATACGTTTTGTTAAAAGCAATAATTAATGTTTGGCTATTGGAAAAACATAATAGAGACAAATACGAAAATATTATAAACGGTTTGTACCTCTTCCTTCTGTGATGATGATCATCCGTTGGCAGCAGAAAAAAATAAGAAAATTTATTGAAATTAACTAATCTAGCTTTTTCATTCACAATGTGTTATTTTGATCTACGTTTTCATAAGTGTGATGACTAGCAAGAACAATGCACATACAAGTATTATATCTAATGTGATTGCACAGTAAATGATACGACTAGTGATATTAACAACAAACATGGCCTAAAAGAATACTCACTCACTCTATTGTCTACCAAAATAAGAAAACGTTACCTATTTCAAAAGTAAACCTAGAACAAAAGAAAAATCAGGATGAAAACACAAACAGAAAAAAATAACTTTTATCTCAAGGAAAAACAATGACAGTGGATTAAAATCTCGAAACAATAATTGAGTTACCTTTATTGAAATTTTGAATCGATTGTGGGTTAATGTTTCGGCCAAAATGCAAAAGTAAATCGACGAATTGAATATTAATTGATGGGGTGAACGTGACTTATCGAATAAAGGTTTTATTTTTAAATATTACCTCCTGAAAGGGTTTCGTAGAGAATGACTAGATCGCAAAGTCATGAGTCTGATTTAATTTACTGCTGCTTACTGTGATGGGTGCAATTTCCCCTTCAACAATCACGATAGTTGTAGTTTTGTAGCAGATGTGACCATATCTGCTACAAACTACAACCACACACATGACCATGTGAGACATTCCAATTCCCTCATCGATATTTAATCAGCCTTACGTTCGCGCATCGGGTTGTACATTATCTTAAATTACGTAATGAAGACGACATATTACTTACTAACTAAATAATGTCGAGCTTTGTCAAACGAACATACAAGTTTGTTATGCTTATTTTAACATGACACCCCTTAAAGGTACTTACTATTTGAGACTGGAATTTATTTACCGCTGTTAAAACCCGCAAATTAAATAAAGGTATGCTCCAATTCTACTCTAATGAGCACCAAACGAGACGAGGAATTCATATTGCGGCGAGAAAATTCTGAAACGTGTTCTGAATCAAATCATAGCACAGTGCTAAATAAGCTAGTATTTACTAATAACTCCAAGCATCTCTTTTAAGATTGATACCTATTTTTTTATCGTCACATATGCAGATAAAAAGAGCGGTTTCGCAATACGTTAACGATCCCAGCCCGAGAAAAACAGATTTGGAAGTCTTCGCTACAATCTAAAATTCTAGATCTATCATCCGTCAGCCGGGATTTCATAATCTTTTCATTTTTTTTTTTTATAATTAGGTTTGAAATTCGCTCTAAATGATATCTTAAGGCCGATATTACCAAATTCAGATTATAAAAACTGAATAAGTATAAAACGTCCGATTTAAAAAAAAAAAACATTTACATAAATTATTGCTGATATATTTATCAGCAATAATTTGCATTGCAAATATTGCATTTGCAAATGGGTGCAATAACTGTATTGCATTTTATTTGACGTATTTGGCGTATTGTATTTTATTTGACGAATATTTCTTATCAGGGGGCAAAAACTCGTGCAGTTTGTATACGAAATAAGACCGATCGAATTTTATTTTTCGAAGAATAAAATGTTTTTGTTTTTGGTCACGATTACTGTGCATTCGATTTCGTTCGTAAAATAGTGTTTTTCGTATAAATATTTAACTTGATTTTTAGGTGTAATGGTTAAACTCGAATTATCGAATCGAATCGAATTATCACACGAAAAAAGTTCGATTGCTGCGACTTTGGGAAAAGCAGGCCTGAATGTGATAGGCCCCATTTTCCGAGCATAACTCAGATATTGCATGTTAATGTCGAATTTGTATTAATGTACGAAACGTTACGTTATTGCACATAATAAGTTACTGTGCTGCTACTGAAATCTTCAAATGTGACCTCGACTTCCAGACAGTCTCGTATTTATACGTTTTATTACTGCTCACTTAGTAAAGTACTTATATGTATGAAATGAACTGCGAGTACAATAAAACAAGTTTAGATGCTATGACGTCATTAAAATATATTTAAATAAAGTTATAATCTTACAGGACGAGGAGTTACAATCAAAAAATCTAAAATTTATGATGATCTATTAGAAGCTAGTAGACAGAAAGAAAGCATGTAATGTACTTTGATTGCACCATTTAATTTGTATACTAGAAAAAATACTCTTCTATTTTCTTTTCATTCCATTTTCTACTCAGACGATTGAACATTATGAACCACGTTAACGCCTTCGAATAACATTAGTATCAGAGAATATAAGAAGTACGTATTTAATGTTACTATTATTACTATTGGAACATAAACGACTATTGGGATACGAGAACGTTCAGTAACAAGTCGATTACGTTTTGTAACGGTAAGCACATAAAGATGTTGAAATGCGTGTTTATACGAATGTTATTAGGCTGCGTTTTGTTTCGACAATCTCAAAAATAATACATCTTTTTTAAATATTAATAAACTGCCCCAAAAAACGGAAATAACGCATCTATCTTATACATGTCTTCATAACGTCAAGCTTACGTAGACCAACAGTCTACGCACATCATGCACCGACTCCAAAAGAATTTGTTTCTCCTAAAAAGAAGACAAGTGCATGATTTTAAGCTTTTGAGTCAGTTTTTGAAGGCGCTATATCTTTTATTTTACAGTGTTTAGTTATTATTACTCATATCTCAAAAACTACTGGGCATATTTTCTTGATAGGTACTTACATTGCACCCAAAGTTGTAATATAACTAATTGAACTAAAAAAGAATAATTTCGCTATAATTTCTCGTTTTCGAGAAATCCGTGGACAATATAAACGTACATATACTTACAAAATTTAGCACTCGTGTTTGGAAGCCTTAGATCAACATACTTAAATATTATAAAATTCCAACCTTATCATATACATACACATTGAATTGATTTCCTCTTTAAAGTTGGTAAAAATGCATACTACATCCCTTTTGAGCTATAAAGTCATTCTGCATCAAATCTTTATTCGACAAATCGTTTAAACAAAAAACTGACCTTAGAATATTTTCGCTCGTAAATACGCCTTCATCGGTATTTTGTAAGCTTATCACGCAAATTCACGCCCGCAAGGACAATCCTCCCACGCTTATCGACCCGTCCTTGTCCAGTACTTATCAGACACTAGCGTTTTTTTCTTTTATTGGTTTTTGGGATAGAAGGGTGGCATGTATTCAAAAAGAGATCTTGAGTAAAATTTTGTAGATTCTCTGATTGTGTAGATTTACTGTCGTTTATTGATTCTCTTGTAAAGTCTTCCAAATGTGACAGTTCTTCTAAGATTTCCATATTTGATGAATCATTTTGTGTAGTAGAGTTACAAGAATGTCATTGTATGCTCTTCTGGGCCTGCCGTGAAGTTTGATGTACGGTTCTTTCTTCGGCTTCAATAAGTGCAGTCATTGCTTTTCGTTTAACTTGGCGTTGTAAATAATCCGAAAGCTTATTTAAACTCTTTGTCATGTTAAGAAAAAAATTAGGGTGTCCATAAATTAGCGGAGGGTATGTGTTTGAATAGGTTAATTTATTAAGTCTTTTATCGGTTTTTCTTTTAATAAAATAAATGTGCGTCAGGAAACACACCAAATGTCTTGATTTCGAATCGAGATTTTTTCCCCTTGTGCCAGAACACCTGACAACGATAATGTCAAGGGCGTCTCCCATAAATACTTAAATACATATAACATCTATGACTTAGGTACAAAATGATTTTCGTGCTCATCACATAAAAATTTGCCTCTTGCAGTATTCGAACCCGCGACCACCGGCATAGTACTCAGGAGCGCTAACAACTACACCAAACGCGTCGTCATGGGGGATGTATAAGTTACTAGATCATTTTTTTTTTATTCAAAACATATCTCCTCTTGTCTCCTTTTCTCTCCGCTCTAGTGGATACAGTCTTTAAGGCGCTACCCGGATTTTTACCGCGCACACTAGCGCCACTTTACTAGAAAAATCATAACTCGTTAAATAAAAGACCAATCAAAAATCTGGTAGATACGATTGTAGCTCTGATTATGTGGTTTAGACACAATGTTTAAGTTCAATTAAACACAATTATCTGCAGTTACAGTTAGCAAAAATGCTAAAAGTGGCCATATTTAGCAGTTTTTCTAACTATAACTACAGTTAACTACTTAAGAAACAATTTAAACGTACTAAATAAACTATAAAACCTGTACTACAATCGTATCTACCAGATTTTTGATTGGTCTTTTATTTAACGAGTTATGTTTTTTTTACTAAAGTGGCGCTAGTGCGCCTAAAATCCGGGTAGCCCCTTAAGAGCTAAGCTAATACGTTTAGAATTATACTATCTTACACCGCTTTTAAAATTAAAAGTCCACAGTTTTAGTAGTCCGTGATGTAGCGTCTGGTTTTTTTTTATACTTATAAGGTCAAATTGTTTTCATTGATAATATTTCGACGGTGTCTTTATATATATCATAGAAACAGGTCACTAACATTTTGTTTTAGATCGTCGAGTTTTATTTTTCTCTAACAAAGTTATTTTTTTAAAACAGCTTTCTGAACATTTTAAAATTTATCCACGTTATCGGCTTCGCCCTCTTCCAATCATTTTTTTTTTCTCTAATCTTAACCTTATTTAATAAAAATCAAAATCTGCAACAGTAATGACCTTAATCTCTAATTTTCTCAAAAACTAGCGTATAAAACCCAATGTATTTTTTACTAAAAAAGTTTCATTTATTGCGCAGAATCGGCCCTTTAAATATTATCACTTAAAAAAAGGTGTCCTTATACTATTACTGACATCAAAGCGGAATCCACTATTCAAACGGTTGTTCTGTGTTCATCTTACATTGGAAGTAAACATGTAGGTACGGGCGCGTTAGATACGAATGGATTGAGATTCAGTCAAAGCAATCAATCGATGTACTCTCATGTCAGATTATAGTTTTTCCAGGAATTTCTCGAATATACTCGTATGTTCGTATCTACCGTTGATTGCTACAAAAGCCTACGGAGACCATGTCTTTGAAGCTCACGTAGGCGTAAGTAAAGTAATGTAATCTAGTATTTATAGGTACTACTCTCTGACTGGGTAAATCTGTATTGAATTATTCATTAGCTCTGAGATATTAATTGGGAAATCTCAGAGTCTAGATTCTAATTGAAGGTAGGTACATAATTTAATTCTATTGGAGCTTTCAAGAAAAAAATTACCTAAGAGGAAAGGTAAATAATTAGGTACGAAAACCTTTTCGTTACTAGGTAGTAAGATGAAAATCTTCAAATTTACTTTAATCCGATATAAAAAGAAAAAAGGCTTTTAATGTTTCATTCTAAAGATAAGACGTAAGGGATTAAAGGCAAACGATGCAATGCCAGAAAGTAAGCTAGAAAATAAATTGATTATCAAAATGGACGTTCTGATAATTATTAAGGTTAAGCTCCGCAAGGTATGGGTAATAAAGGAGCGAGTATGGTTCATAACACCTTGAACACTTTATGTCTAGGTTTTTATCATCAGTGTGATGTGTTTACAGCCTAATCTCTGTATAGCGTAGTGTCCAATATATTGCGACCAAATGTTTATTTCTATAACATTGTTTTTTTTTTTAAATTGGACATCAAGCCCATACATTGCTCTGATCTCATAGTAAGTAGCTTATGCACTTGTGTTATGGAAATCAGCCACAACGGTGGTCACATAACACCCAGACCCGAGATAATATAAACAAACTAAAACTTTGATTTCTATATTGATCCGACCGGAAATCGAACCCGGGAATAACAACAACATTGACATCCAAAACCAATGTTTTATAACTTCTGCTCTTTACTCACCCGCTCATCCACGGCGACCTTACGCGATTTCCACACGAACTCGCAGACTGCGATGACGCAGGCCACGCCCATCCCTCCCATGAGAACCACGAACACCCCGCCCACGTTCGCGAGGCCCAACTCGTTGGCTGTCGACGACGACTTTGACGTGTCGTCCTGGGGAAATATTCACTGTCAGTTTGGTCGAAGCTTTATTTAAAAACTAGCGGTCCCAGCGAACTGATTTTCGTCTCGGAGCCTTCCCGCCCCGACCCCGAAATTTTAATTATTATAATCTTACTCCTGAATGAAATTACTCCTAGATGGTGATGAATCTGATAAACATCATGAAAATCGGGCCACCCGCTCATTAATTAAGAACTTTCTTCCTGACAGTTAAAAAATACAGCAAAAACAAAATTAGCGAAATAGGTCCAGCCGTTCACGCATGATGGCGTGAGCACTGAAAATGTGTTTTTTTTAAAGAGATAAGCGCCTCCGTAAAGTGTCGCAAAACTCTTGGGCTGTTCACAACGCCTTTGATGTGCCATCCTGGGAAACAGCCAGTGTCTGGTGGGTAGCAGCTTTAGTAAAAAAAAAGTTATGAGACGCCTTCAACACTAGCATGACAAACTGACAAAGCTTATAGGCCGTTGACGTGTATTCAACAATCTGGACAAAAGCTGTTCATTTGCCTAGTTTCATCACAACCTTTGTTCCACATTACTCTACCCCATTTACTTTATATTCGACCAAGATTTATTATTTATTATTTCTCCTAGACACTCTTAAGAAGCCACTAATAATGATAGGTAATAACTCGAATAATGCGTCATTCCGGTTTAGTATAAGTAGTCTGCTAACATTGCTATTGCGTGCTTCGTCAATTTGTACATTATAATATTTATAATATAGTAGACTATTAAATCTAGATCGTAAATTCAGTTATATCATAGTAAAAAAAGAAAATATAATAGTACTTTGGTCGTTTAACTTAAGTTCTTTGGATACTAATCTAACCATTTTCATGTGTGGTAACCTGGGCGATAGCACAAATCTATAAATAAACATTTACATTCACTTGATACTCGAATATAACGACACTGTTAAAATAGTAAACAATTCCTTCAAATCTGCGATTGGACTTGCAATATGGGATAGATTCCCATCTTCGAACAATTCGTAAGAAAAGGCACGGTTAGTCGTAACCCAAAGGTCATAAGATGATGTAGGCAATTTGCCGGATGCGATATAACAACATGAAACGTTTCGGCCCTTCGAAAACTGTTTAGCGCATAAATAGTCTATTGAACGATCCTCAAACTGATTCGCTGTTGTTCCTTAAAGGTTTTAAGCCTTTGTAGTGAGATGATAGAAAAAGAAGGGACGGAAGGACAGATTTAAAGAAAATTCTTGGTTTGCGGAATTCGGTGGCATAAATCAAATAAATTTCCCAGATGTTTTCGGCGAAACTTCCGTCTCTCGCGTTTTGATTATATTTCACAGTGTTTCGCGCATTAGGTTTTTGAAATCATTTTTACCTAATCATCTTAGGGCTGATTTTTCAATAGTCAGATAAGAAATATTTTGGAACTAAATACAATATGACTAATTTGTAAACGTCACGTAATTATCAAATCAAAAAATCACGTAACTATCAATCAAAAATCAAATGTAACTGACTTTTTTATAATCTGACGCTTTATAGTTTATCAGTCTGATAAGTTTTATCTGACCATTGAACAATCGGCCCTTAGTATCTTTGTACTGTATCTGTAGTATCGTTATACTTACCTAATATTTTCAGAAGTTGATAATTAAAATGGGTTCTATTTAACACTGATATATAAACTTACTCTACAAGACCCTCCGCCACGTTTTTCCTTCCACCATTTAGTCTTCAGGATGTGCAATTTTCCTTCTTCTTGCAATTTTAAAACTGCTCCGCTTATAGCGGTACGGTACGGCGAATCTAAAAACAACAACGTTTGTGTTTATATTGAGTTTGCAGGCTTAAAAGTTTGCAAGCTGTAAGTTAAAACTAACATGTTTATAGAATCCATCTAAGAATAGAATTACGTGGCGTGAATCTAATCATGGAATAAAGAAAAAGGTTTCAAAGAAACGACTCACTGTATGACATGGTTATTTTGCGACTGCATCGATGCTAAAAGTCGCAGTGTGTAAGAGATCTTTTAAGAATTGACCTGTCACTGTCGTGAGAAAAGTGTGCAAATGTGAACTGTGTTGACAGGAAACGGACAAACGGGAGGAACGTGCCAAGTTTGACGGACCTCTCTAATAAAAACCGGGACTTACACAATTACAGTCACTTTTAAGGCCCCATTTCTTTATCAATAGTAATGGTAACATCTCGTTACCAGTGGTTGAATATCTACGACTATGTTTGTTTTGAAGAAAACATACCTTACCCAATGGTCATTAAAATAGTCATTTTGACATTAAGTTAAGGTAGTTTTGCTTCAAAACACACTCAATCTTACGATTGTATTCAATAACGAAACTTTATCAATACTATCGATGATGCAATTGGGCCTAAAAGCACTGTGATTAGTTGAATAGTTTTGATAGATTAATCTCAAGAATATGATTTTACATCACTCCGAAGCATATGTGTGATAATAATTCCTTCTTTGTCTACTGTAATATTTTTAAAGCAATAAATTAAGTTGCTACATGATTTTGTTTGCAATAACAAAGAACTCCTTACTTGGCGGCATAGCAATTCCATATCCCTTTGAATCCAGCATTCCTCCCACTTGCGTCAAATCGCAGTTTCTCTCCACCACATACTCGATCGTTGTAGACTCCATGAGGTAAGCATAAGACCCTTTGCCCCTCATCACCCGCTCCTCCCCCTCTTTATTGCTGCTGGTGAAGACAGATGGTCGGGCTGACTCCATGAAAGACCACATGCGTTGGTAGGTGGAGAAGTTTGAGTCCTGGGTGGAGCAATTAGAAATGAAATTCAGATTGCAGAATATGAACTCATTTACTAGCAACTCCGATATAAGTAAGTACGGTCGAGGTATCTGACGCCTAACACTTAAAAAAAAAACTTTTGCACAAACAACACAAAAACGGGCGTCACTACTAACAAAAGATGACATGATGTGCAAGGCTTTTAAGATGGTTAGGTGGTCGTGACCTCGATAGTAGTTACTTATTTTATTAGGTACCTCACTGATATTATCAGTAACTTATATGACTTTTAGAGGTATTACTCGTACTATCGAATTCAGAGCCAGGCATCCGTCAACTTTATTGGAGCGTTTCGCACCATGAGGTTGTCGGACTGCAAGGCGAATTGCACAAGTGCTGTTTCGGAATGTGGTTATTCGCACCGCAGTTGTCTATGAAATGGACCGATTCAAAAGATACCTTGGGCGATTTGCACTACTAAACCACGGGCGGTGCGAATGATCCCATTCTGAAACAGCATTTGGATGATTCGCAGTACGGTCCGAAAACTTTTCTGTTCAAAACGCCCCGATACCCCAGCCATCATCGTCTGCCGACTTTTGGCATCAATAAACATATTTTTAGCCAATGTTCGATTTTAGTTCGGTCTTTTACCAATACAATCGTTTATCTATTACGTGAATCCATCTTCATGTACACGGGAAACAATGAAAGCGCCAATAAATAAAACACAAAAATATCTATCTGAAATTGAATGGTGAGAAAACAAAGATATTTTTGGAGGCTCTTACAAAAATAAGCACGTCGTAGATTACGAGATGGAGTCCCCTCATCCCGATCTATCGCGTGACAAATCTAACAGGGACAGCTTTACTTTCGGAGCGCCCTAGATCCCAAGCCGACGATCGGCCGAAAAAGTGACCACTTGATTTAGTAGAAAACCTATAAAGGCGGGAAATCAACTTAGCCGAAAGTGCGAAATAGGATGGAACTAATAAGTCTTCGGAGATAAAATATGTTCTCTTCCGATAATATTTTCGGGTTGATTTGGAGAAATCAGTGAACGGAACGGCAAAGCATTTAAGTCATTGTTATTTCAGCTAATGAATGTGGAAACAAAGAGCAAAAGTGGGTAGGCTAGGCACCTACATTGTTAATGTAAAAGGTGGAATATTAATGAACGCACTTACCCTGAAGAAAGCGGCGGTGGAACCTCCTTTCAAAGCGCCGTATTTGATCTTGGTTTGTTTAGCCAGGTCCTCTGCACTCTCGATGGGAGAGTCCATTCTCTCAACCGTGAGGAACGCAGCCAGATTGGCAGTGTAGGATGAGATCATTATCAAGGTGAAGAACCACCACATTCCAGCTACCATTCTCGTTGATACAGCCCTGGTTTGTAAAACATCCATAAGTAACAGTTGTGGTAAACAGTAAAAAAATGATATAATCACGGAACCCGGTTTTTTTTTGAACTTATGACAACGCTATATTCTGATCATTTCGTTACTACATATTTATTAATGTGAATAGTTCAAATCAAGTTTAATTAATTTTAAATCATATAAAGAACTGTTCTTACTAAAAAATCAGTCGGTGTGTGTATCGCCTAGTACTAATGATGCTTATAGTAAAAATTTACGTACTAAAGTATAGATTAGTGTTATGCATAACCAATAACAACGCCTTTGATGTGTTTAATAGAACACTATACTAACAAACTTTGATGCAGCAAGCTATGGATACTACACAAGCACTGAAGTCTTAACGGTGCAATATTGGTAACATCACCCGAGCGAGTTGTTTAATTAGCAACTAAATTACAAAGTGTTTAGCCAACTATAGTGGGAAACAAAGCTAGTTTAAATTGCCGACACGTCTCTATTTAAATTGGCCGCTCTAGACGACTACCGATGCTCGAAATTCACAAAGGGCTGTGGTCGCTTTGAAACTAATTAGTAAAAGGGAGTTCTTCGTCCGACTGCAACTGAAAGCTACATTTCCGCTCCGCAGATGGACTAAACTGATTAAGTCAATCCGCTCACATCTGCGGAAGCGTTGCAGACTCTTTCCTAATCTTTATCCTGTGCTTTTTAACTTTAACTCGCGGTATAATTTGGAATTGTAGCCATCGGTTGGAGTTCGTCAGCGAGTGGAACTTACTTCGGTGCGATATCCGAACCTTGCTGCATCAAGGATCCGATAGTGAACCACAGCGAGTTCAACAGAGTGAACTGATTCTCCAACACCGGCGGCTCGTCAAGACAGTTCCTCGGAGTATCCCACTCGTACGGACTGAACCTGCGCCCAAATACTCCCCGTCATTTACTAACAAAGATATACCGATTATTCAGCAGCGAACCGAGTGCGAACAATAAATAAATCCATCCGAAGATCAATCGCCAGATTTCATAGGGCACAAGAAGCTTTCGATCCAATTTCGTAGTCTTACTTTGTATCAAAGGAGAAACTTTTAGAAAAACGACATCAAAAGAAGCTCACGGAAACTTAAGTTCCGTAATTTAATATGACGGTAACCTTATCAGGTAGCGGATTTGGGATGGTAATTCGATTCGGTGTACAAGTTGCATCACAAAAAACTACTTTTGCGGAGTTCGCCCCCGGTTTCGCTGATGAACTGTTCACAAAACCCCTCGGAACGAAATAGCTCCTGTGGACTTCGCTGAGGTCACTAACAAGCTAAATTGAATGGCTCAGCCCTTTCAAAATAGCTTAAATATAAGGGGTTTTAAGGGTTTCTTACTTGGGTAAAAAGTCACAACTCTGCTGCATGAGAGATCCGATGGCAAACCATAAACAGTTGGCGAGAGAGAAAATGTTTTCCAATTTGTCGCCTTCTGGTGAGTGCGTTGGATGCCATTCGTACGGAGTGAACCTAGTAAATTAATGCACATATTCTTCTAAAATGAGATCAATTATTACTTTCGAACGACGGAAGTTGCATAGTTATTTTTAACCGACTTCAAAAAAGGAGGAGGTTATCAATTCGACTGTATGTTTTTTTTTTATCATTTTTTTTTGTATGTATGTTACCTCATATCTCAGTTGTTTGTCGACCGAATCGAAAAATTTTTTCACCTACTTAGAGGGTATACCTTCTAGTTGGTCCCATTTTTTCCATTTTGGGATCTGATGATGGGATCTTGGTGTATTCGAGGGAAACCCTCAAATTTTAAAGGCACGTATAGTGTTTCTTTACTAGAATCTTAATGTTGACGTGTTGTTACGTCTGATAGTCAACATTTTGTGGGGCTGAGCTGGTGGTGGAACTCCTTAACGCCTAGGAGTTCAGTAATTATAATGACGAAACTTATGATAGGTAATTTGTAGCTTCGTAAAAAATAGAATCATAAGGTGCAACTCCCCCCCCCCCACCTCTTATGTAATCACTAAAAAAAAAGAAATAAAATAAACTTTAAAAAAGTAAAAACCGACTTCAAAACCAAAATGCACTAAAAAGTCTTAAATAAACTCTTCACCATTGAAAGGAAAGGAATCCGTTTTAGGCAAACAATTTCTTTTTGGAGTCGGTGCCATCACTTTGACCATCAAGCATCAACTATCACAGCATCGACTCCAAAAAGAAATTCTTTGCCTAAAACGGATTCCTTTCCTTTCAATGGTGAAGAGTTTATTTAAGACTTTTTAGTGCATTTTGGTTTTGAAGTCGGTTTTTACTTTTTTAAAGTTTATTTCTATTGTATGTGATAGTTTTGAGCAATCGGTAAAATTTAAGGCGTTTCAATGCCCTAAAATACCTGTTTACTTACTATACTTTCACCTACATATAATTATGCAACTCGGTCAACATATTTTCACATAAAAAGTACAGAAATCTATTGTAGAAAAACGTTGGACAAATCTTATATGACTATATTGCCTAGATTAAGTTCTTGCAAGACACTTTTTACATTTACATGTGAAATCGTACTATCGTATAAATAAGATCTCTGAGATCTGACACTACTTTCATGAAAATTTTTGTAATATTAGTTATGAACCTTTAATTTGTTCTAACCCGTGTCTAGCAAGAACTTCCCAAACACTTACCTGGCCAAAATAAAAAGTAGAACGGAAACGCCCAAGTAAGCTGTAGCCATGTAGATCCACACATCCAGTGACAGTGGCGATAGAAACGAGAATAGGTTCGGCGGTTGCTTAATCGGCTTTCGGTACAGCACCGATATGCCCAGATTCATGAACGGCATCGTGAAATCGACCACTTGCTCCCTGTTACGGAATAAAGGGTTAAACTCGCAGTTAACAATAATGACTTTTTGGTTTAAGAGCCGCTTTGGCGGTTGTAAAAATAAAGGGAGGAAATCGCCCGTCTTTAAGGGTCATTGCTATAATGTGGGTTGTACGAGCGATTAGGAATTATGGTGGTAACATAGAAACTGTTTACTAGAACTAAACTCTTATATTAAAAAAATATTAAATTTCAAGTACGATGCAAAAGTGAAGAAAACATTTTTCAAATGCACGCTTTGACTAAGAGTTGATCAAAGAAAAAATACACGTGAAAATAAATATACCAAATTCAAAGGATTTGAAGCAATACACCAAATCGTGAAACATTCCATGCAATATTTTATTACTTTGATGGCGAATTGGAGTACAGACTCAACTGCCAACAGTTCACGAATTTCATCAATCTCGTTTATTGGTTCACATACTGATACTGGATAAAAATTGCTTTCAATGTATCAAAGCAAAACTCTTCTATTAAACTAGTCTAAAATAAAAGCACAGCGCGGAATTCATGTTTCATTTCCAGAGTTCCATGGCATACTATTATCACTAGTAAAATTATGAATGATAATTATCAAAAGTTGAATAGGTTACCTGTCGTAAGTAATGGTGAGGTCCGCGATAGCAACATCGGCCCTTTGTTCGAGCAACTCCCTTATCATTCCGTCCCACTCCTTAGTCTCCCTGTTGTAGGACCCGTATCGACCGTCCGGAGCCAACTTGAATGTATAATTGAAGCCCAGAATTTTAGATATCTCGTGAATGAGATCAATGGCGTAACCCTCGAACTGTGCGTTCCCAGTCAGCTTTTCGCTCGCCTCCTTCCTCATACAATACGGCGAACTCTAGAGAATTACAGATACGAATTTACATACGTTAAAAAGGTATTAAGGTAGGAGTTTTGCAGTTTCACAAATTCAAATGTTCCTAAGACCCATGTTACGAACTCCCGCGTGAATACTTTCGCTGGGAATATGTATTTTTACTGTTACTAGTCTACATAAATCTTCTGCTTGCACAGAACACTCATATATTCGTTTGTTCATGTAAGATACGCTAATTTCGCCTTTGTGAGGCGCAAGAGAGCAGTAAAGTGTTTCCGTAGGATTAATGTTGATACCATGGGAAGTTGTTTAGGGCTTACCAAAATTGTCGTTACGATAAGGGTCTTATTCTGAAGGATCTCCACAATTTGTTTTTGGTTTTCTCCGTATGACCTTGTGTAGTTTACGCCTTCCGAAGAGTTCCATGTGCCTGCCTTTTGTAAGCCGTCTCTTGTCAGTTCAATTATATCCAGTGTGAAATCGCTTCTAAAGCCTTGATGGTCAAACTTTATCACTCCCGTCAAGCCTTTCATTTCCACCTGTTTATTAAAATAAAGTGTCAGAGTCCCTTGTTTATCTAAAAGTTTGTGAAGTATCTTAGCAATTCGTGAAAGGTATATTACGTTTTGTAACACGACGGGAAATTAATTCGGAGAACATTAGCAATAATGTTGGGGAGGAGAAGCACAAAGGCTTTAAGTTTACACAACAACCGTAGCTGTTAATCCGTAAGCTCACTCATGCTCCTGCAGTTAATCCGCTGCATTACTCGACGCGAATGTTACTTCGTTAGTTGAACCAAACTCGTCTTAATTAATTTAGCAGCATCCTTTACATGTTTGGCTTAACTTTTTTTGTCTTTATTACGGACAACAAACAATTACATTACATAATGGATTTACTCTTAATATTCTGGAAAATTGTTTGCGCATGAGTTTTTTCAATGTGTTTGCCAAAGGGGCAATCACATAATTCGCTTGCAGTTTTTCACATTTGTATATACAGCAAACTAAATGGTCCATCGCACATAGTAATGAATAAACTGAATAAACCACAAACAAAGCCTTTCAATTTAAATTCAGCAGTTAAGTTTAAATATTTATTCACATTTGCCTTTAAAATGAGTTTTTGAAAATATTTTCATCGGAGGGCCTATATTATAAAGGATTGCAAAAGTTCCACTTACGATTTTCATGTAATTGATGAGACTATACCCGTGAGGCCACGTGTCTTCAGCCTCGCACGAGAGGGGTCGCACATCGATTTGTTGCGACGTATCGAGATCGTGCAGAGCCTTCGCGAACAAATGTACTGCATCATACATGAGAGCTGTTTCTGTCTGTTGGGAGACAAGATATAAAGTACATAACATTTCTACAGACGAGGCAAATTTAAATAGCAACAGCGTAGTGAGCAAAGCTACTACATGACAAGCACAACGATGATACTACTATGCGAAACTAACCTTTATGAATGTCATGTTCTCCTGCCGGCCAACATAAAATAAAACAGCGTTAGTAAATAATTGAGCGAGTATTTCTAGTAAAATTAACTATTGTTACTTTAAAGTACCTTGGCAGAAGTGTGTCCTAGTTGCAGTTTTCGGCCTTTCCTAGCCTCGTCATAAACCCAATCCCTTATTACTCTTTGAACATCAGCTCGCTCGGGATCAAGTAATCTTAACGCAGTTATATTTGTTCCACCATATTTGAACTCTTCCAAATCCACGCTGTGAAGATCCTGTCCAAGTATGAAACGAAAATATATTCTTTATATAAAAGCTGCACGCTTAATCTAGGGTTAAGGCTTATGATAATATTATGCTGTTTATACAGCATCCCCGCGTAAGGTAGGAGCCAGGTGGGGCAAAATAATTGTTTTCGTAGGAGGCTAGTCATTCGTCTTATGACAATAGAAAGGACAAAGAAGCTTCACCCTGGGCAGATTTCATCAAGGTTACATCCAAACATGTGTATTATTTGAGCGGATATTTTTCAGTTTCTTCAAGCGAGAATATAAACTCACCAGAGAGGTGATAAGGTAGCTATGGTAATCGGACATCATCCCAATCTGTTGCGCTTGTTGGAGAACGTCTCTGATCCTTTCCGTCGCGCAATCGAGCACAATATGTGATTCCGCTGAATTCTTTATTTGTTTCAGTAGTGGCCTGCAAGGGAAATTTAACCTTAGCGAATAGTATATAAGGTTGGATATGAAGTTGAAAAGTGAAATTGTTAGGACCTGTAATCATGTGAATCCGGCAACTGTCTGACAGCCACAGGTAATTCGGAAGGCCCGTGGGCTTTGAGTAGCTCCTGTAGACGAACCAACCCGTCGCTGTTCTCGTAAACTATGGTAAACGATTTCCATCCCCATGCTCTTACGAGGTCCACGTAGGCCTATAAAACATTATTGTATGAGCTTTCATGTTACAATATAGGTGAGGAATATGGCCTATCACATATTTTACGATGAATGTGTTGAGGTGGGAATAGATGTTAGCGTTCGAAGCCGATCGTGTAAACGACAATAGCAAAGGTATTGAAAAGGAACAAATAGGTGAGGGGTCTAGTAATTTGTATTACATTTGCAAATCCTTGAACCTGGCTCAACGTAACAATTCTATTTAGGCATTCAACAGACACAACAGCTGTCACTATACCGCTGAACTGGATAAGGATAAAGGTTGACAAGCCCGGATTCCGAGGCTAACCTATCTGGTGTCTGAAACGGGGCACATCTTTTATGCTGTAAATAGAACAGCTATTCTGGTTGGTTACCGATATGCCCGATATTCAAAGATTTTCCCAATCCGAACATAGAGAAAGCTAAGTTACTAGCGAGTTTAGAACATTTTTGTAAATAGAAAACACAATGTATCATAAGTTTTGGATGTCAGCAGGCTTGGATTATATTTTGACATTAATTCATACTTATAAATTGATAACACAGATGACCTTTAACTTATGACAACCTTTACCGTATTTTTTATTTGCGTTTAATTGTTTACTTTTATTTGTGAATTTTCCCTTATTTTGTATAAAAAGCATTTTCTTATATATATTTTTTTAATTAAACAACATTCGAAAGATAGAAAAAGAAAACATGTTTATTAAGTATCACATAATTTGCAAAATAAAAAAATATTTATATTGAAATGCACAAGATACTGAAAAGGTGGGCCACTCAGCATGTGTCGTAGCATCTCAGGAATACCACGACGCTGGTCTTCCGTGGACACCCAGACAGAGTAAGCACTACTTCGCACAGCGATTGCTTATTCAATATAGGTTATAATTAAATATCATATTTATTTATTTATTTTCCTGACAAGCCAACTATATAAAATACAATTTGGCAGTTAGCATACAGTTAATGCAATAGTCATGTCTAATGATATGAGAAGCTTAGGTGAAGTGAGTGTATATTTATTTTACTTCTATATTTATTTTTATTTTGCTGTCCTAGAGTATGCCCTTGTGTAAATTTAGTAGAAAACTTCTGTGTTTGTATTTGAAAGTATACATTAAGTGGGTACACACAAATAATACTGTTATTTATTTGTTACACTAAACCTAACCTGAATCTTTTCAAATAATATAGTCATACTTACCCGACTCAACGCGGCCGGATGCGGATACAAATTGACCAGGCAGGACTCCCTCCTCGTCCTATAGTCCCACCTGGTCTCCAAATGGGGCAGTTCCATCGTATCACAGATGGACTGCACATGTGCTGCTGCCGGTGCAGATTGAGGACCGAAGATGGCCGCCACCCCACTCCGTAAGAGGTGACAAACTGGTAAAACATGATAAGGTTAGCACCATCGAAGGTACTCCATTTATATATTCAGAACGTTTGATATGCCATTCAGCTTGGGTTAAGGCTAAATTATCTATTCATTTTTAATTAAATGTCGCAGTTTCATCGGATGTTGATGTGTCAGTTTGGTGAAAGATATTATATCTTTTATAAGAACAAAATAAAACAGTTGCATCGGATAAGTCCACTTTATTATAATTTTATCAATATGTGTAAATTATCGAATCGTGACTGAATCCGTAACCAAATGGTACTGAATCAGTGGGCCGAGATACGATTTCTTTAAATGTGTTTCTATTTCAAAATCATTTGTTTTTTCCGACATCAATATCTAACTATTTTAATCATTTTACAAATTGCACTTGAGCAGTTTACCCTTGTCGATTAATACACAGTTCAGATCGGTCCCACAAGGTTCTACGTACTTATATTAAGGGTCGTAGCAGTTAATCAAATCGGAAACAGAACATCACTGTTTGAACTAGAGCCATCCACATTATTTGTGTGAAATTACTTGCTTCAACGAAGAGTAATCAGAATGGTAACGTAATCGCCTCGAAGAACAGAAGCGAAAACAATGTCGATACGATGAACTCCCCATTCCGAGTTGATACGTCTGCTCTAACCTAAGAGACGCAGTGCCTACAGTACAGTCTCATAAAAGCCACTCAATATATACCTCTTATGCAACGCACACTAAGAATCATAACGCCTAGACTCACAGGTGAGCTAGGTACCATACATTGCAATTTAGACACGCGGCGGGCGTGTTAAGCTAATTTCAAGCAAAATAACTGGCGACTCAGCGCCGTGTATATTTACATGAAACATTTCGAGCGACTTTTGAATTCTCCATATCACAAAACCAATTACTATTTGGCATCTAGCTAGATATTTATGTGTGAGCGTAGAAAAAAACTAAAAACAGTTAGCCGCTCTATTTTTTACTTTGGATTTCCGACTTGGGACTCATTTAGATTTCAATATTTTTTTGCGCAAAGTCCACAACCGTCTCCATGGCGTCTCGGTGAACTTCTGCCCTAAGACCTACAGAGACCTAAAGAACAGTCCCATAAAAGCCACCAAACCTCTCTTAGTAGCAAGGAAGCGGACTTGTAGTAATATGGTTTCCACTTGGGAAATCAAACCAGCTCTTTTCAGCGTTGACCGGTCCGCGTTAGGTCCTACTCACACCAAGACAAAGTATCTATAGTACATCCCCATAAATGCTGTCTTGCGGCAATATGGTTTCCACTTGGGAAAGCAAACTAGCTCTTTTGCAGCGCTGCCCGGTCCGCGTTAGGTCCTACTCACATCAAGACAAAGTATCTATAATACGGACAACAGCACGTCAAGGTAAACACTGCGGTTTCTTATGCAGTTGTAATAAGAGCTAGTTTGGAACAAAAGTGGATAACCTGATGGGCTGGTGACTGTACATTCACTCAATACAGACCTCTCTTAGAAGCATGGAAGCTGTCTTGCGGCGATATGGTTTCCACTTGGGCGAGTAGCTTGGCTCTCGGCAGGACTGCTCTGTCCGCGTTTACTCTTTCGACCGCGTAACGGAACGCCACCTCTTGTTTGTCGTCTTCTGGATGGAATAGCCCACCTGCGATGGAAGGTCAAAGTTGCTCAACTGATCTTTAAAAGGATAAAGATTAGACCGTTTTATCTACATAGTATACATATAAAACGTTTAAAACCTTGCCTACCTATTGATTTTTATAACTGTTAGGGTGACTATTGGAACTTTTGGCTTCCATCTAATGATTAGGACAGTTTTTATTTCATTTATTTATTTAAAGACTTAATTCCACAAATCACAGTGTACAAAAGTGAACTTAATGCTAGAAGCATTCTCTGGCAGTCAAGCTTTTAGGTCATGCAGATACAGATTCACAGTTTCTCAGGTTTTTTACCGGTAGGTAAGCAATATTAATAATATAAAACATTTTCTTTTTAGTATTGCATTAGACGTTTTTCAGTTCAGTCAGTAGAGGTGAGTACTATTATAGTATTACTAACTTAAGTTGTGCCAAAGTTTTAGTTCACAAAACGATAAATATTAAATGAGAAAACCTTATAATATATATACTTAAAACGACTACAAATTCAATGTGTAAAATAAAATTAATATCATGTTTGTCATAGAATTGTAATTAAACTTTTATTCTAAATAGAGTAGTTGTGGCATTTAGCACCTTTCACCAAAAGATAACAAAAGTAGTGTATTAGTTATGAAATGAAATGGAAATATAATAACGTCATTGGGAAATATGGGTAAAACATAAGAGTATTAAGTGTGCTTTATAACTAATAACATTATCATCAAAATATCGTTAAGGTATTGGAAGGGTAGCCCAGTTTCACAGATGAAATTTTAATACAGGCCATTATTATATTATATATTGAAATAGTATCCACCAATATACTACAGGTTGTAAACGATAGCTTATTTAATTAACTGAAGCTATATTAAAATATGCCGTTAAGGGTGGATTTGACTAAACGAGTACAAATATTAACCTTAGAATAAATACGACAATGTTTTCATGACAGGTTTTCTTTTTCATTCAAACAATTATATATTACTCTTAACTATAACTATTGTGTGAAAGGATTTTAACTTCCACACAAAGTGATTAAGTGCAGCATTGATCGGCCGGATAATAATACAGATCAGTCATTCGTTTTATTATGCGGGATAAGATATCGACTATCGACTTTGAGTTACTCGAGTATGAAATTGAGGAATAAAATTATCGTAAAGTTACGCGCGTGTAAGCCTTCGATTGGTCGAATTTACCCTTAAGATTTAATTAAGTACAAACCGAACGATCTAGGGATTGAAATAAATTGTAGTGATTGATTTATTAGCCTCTTAGCAGCTGACGATAACCATCACATCTCTACCATTTTTAGAGCTAAGCAATGACAAGTTTTTGCTGTACTATTCCTTAAACTGTTTCTAACAATACGAATGATCGGGTTTTTTGTACTTAAAAGGAGATTTCCAACCCCTTTGATATTACAGAGTGTTGTTTTGGTCAGCGACGATACGTTGTACAAACGATACTGATGCAAAAAAAAATGAAAAAAACCCAAAAAAACAATTTATTTTTGTAGACTAGCGAGCGAATCACAACTACCAACACCAGGTCGACTCTTTGTAGCTTACTAGCTACAGCGTAGTATTTCGTAGATACACGCGAGAGGGTGCGACTTTCCCCATTCATTTTGTTATTTTTAAGAATGTTGTGAAGAGGTTTTCTTGTACAGTAAGTCCAAAAAGTGCATAATTAGAAAAAAAACTGTTACTGGATGTATACTCTTATTTATAACAAAGTACCTGATAATATAAAAGACCTGCCGTTCAACAGATTTGAAAGTGTACTTTACAAATGGCTAATTTACCATTGTATTTATAAATTGGATGATTTGATTAATTTGAAGTCATGATGTTTGAGACATTTTATTTATTATTACTGAAACTAATTGAAATTGTATTAATATTCTTGAAAACTTTGACATGTGTATCAATATTATGAATTGTGACTAGGTTAAATGATTATTAATAATTGTTTATTATTAAAATGTGTATTTGCATGGCATTAAATGATAGCTGAAAAAGCTGAGCTAACCATAGATTTATAACATCCAAATGTACTCTTTTTCATGAGCAAATAAAACCTTTCTTTCTTTCTAATAAACTTGCATATAATTTAAAGAAAATATATTTTTAGAATAAGCATAACTCATATAATCATTCCTCAGTTGGATGTCACTGACCAAAAGAACAACCTGTTTACTGTCAAAATAAATAAATATTAAAAGTTAAAGTTTTATTATAAGTAAGTAACACTTACCGATTCTTATGGTATCTGGTAGAGCGGAGAGATGGCCGAAAAATAAAATGAGGAATATCGCTTTCGCCCCTCTCATTCTGAAACAAATAAGAAACTTTTACAATATCCGAACTCTCAAACAATCACCAACACAGTTGTTTTGCCGTAAGAAAACATTTTGTAGCAACTTTGACGTGAGCAGAATTGCTCATTTAGATCACTGGACTGATAGACAAAAACTAAACAGATGCTTGTAATAGGTAGCTATAAAAAATATATATTGTATTTGTAAACTGCTTTAGTTTTTTTTATAATACCTACGCAGTTACTTTTATACTAACATTATAAAGCTGAAGAGTCTGTTTGTTTAAACGCGCTAATCACAGGAACTACTGAACTGATTTGAAAATATATTTTTGTGGTGGATAGCTTATTTATCGAGGAAGGCTTAAGGCTATAAAACATCACGCGGGTAGGGAGGGAGAGCAAAGTTAAAACGCGCGGATGAAGTCGCGGGGTACCGCTATAGTGACTTTATAAAAAGAGGCGTGATAGTTAATTCTTTTTTTATTACTTTTGTTGCTTAAAGCTGGTTAGCTTGAACCAAACTGGTAAGGGTTTTATTTTAAAATAGCAACAAACGCCTATCAGAGCACTATTTTTGACTAAGACCCGCACGAAAGTCACGACAAAACAACAAATTTACAGTGAAATAAATTTCGACGCGCTTCGCCGTCTCATCAAATCACTACCAATAATATTCCTACGTTTGCGGCTTCATCGTGTGTTTCTTATTCGGAATATTTAAAAAATATCATCAGTAGCTCTTCTATCTAGTCTAGCCGATTCCAAAAACTTTCAGTCAGCCTTCATAAAGTTCCTATTGCCTTAAGTAGGTAGACGTTAACGTCTGGTCGATATTGTATTAAACTCTTTGATGTTTATTTAAAGTTTATTATCAACTGTATGTTAGCTGACGTGATTTAATGAGTACGTTAATAAAAAAATATATAATTTAAATATTTCAACATAAACATTATTTTGATGATATAAGGAATTCAATTTATATGGCCCTCGTAAACGCTCCAAACTGTTAAGGCGTCCTGGATAACGTCACTTCTTGAGTCAAAAGTCTTCTTGACAGCAAAATACTATGGAAAGTTGTTAATGACAGCAAAAAAGCACGCCATCATTAGAGAAGTGACGTCAAACTATCTGATATCTCATGAGACATTAACGGCCGGTTTCTGAAACGCTTGTCAAATAACGAATTCGTTAACAGTCAGTCATAATCGACAATCTGTTAAACAACTGTGGGTTGCTGAAAAGCAATTCATCCTAAAATTAGCGAATCGTTTGTTAACAGGTGATATTTTTTTTGGTCTGACCACCCTTGCTTAAATCAGTCATCTTCATTCAATCATTCATATTTTGTTTCTGTTTAACGTATACCTTTGTCTCTATTTTTGATTCTGATTGACAGATCTCAGAATTTTCACAAGTCTATTGAAATATATTTTTAACCGACTTCAAAAAAGTTGATTGTATGTTTTTTTTTTTTTTGTATGTATGTTACCTCATATCTCAGTCGTTTGTCGACCGAATCGAAAAAATTTTTCGCTTACTTTGAGAGTGTACCTTTTAGTTGGTCCCATTTTTTCCATTTTGGGATCTGATGATGGGATCTTGGTGTAATCAAGGGAAACCCTCAAATTTTAAAGGCACGTATAGTGTATCTTTACTAGAATCTTAATGTTGACGTGTTGTTACGTCTGATAGTCAACATCTTGTGGGGCTGAGCTGATGGTGGAACTGGTGCAACACCGCCCTCCCCCCCCCCCCCCTCTTATGTAATCACTAAAAATGAAGAAATAAAATAAACTTAAAAAAAGTAAAAACCGACTTCAAAACCAAAATGCACTAAATAGTGCACACATCACTTTGACTATCAAGCATCAACTATCATAGCACCGACTCCAAAAAGAAATTGTTTGCCTAAAACGGATTCCTTTCCTTTCAATTGTGAAGAGTTTATTTAACACTTTTTAGTGCATTTTGGTTTTGAAGTCGGTTTATACTTTTTTTATGTGCATTTGTATTTGTTTTGTTGATCTTGTCATGATCTGCCACAGATATTTGAAAGGCTCCAGAAGCATAAAAACTTATGGCCAGCAGCACTTGTTCCGCAGCGGTGATGGCATGGTTACGTTGGGTCATGGGTTCCAGATGTGACAGTAATCCCATTAGTTCAAAGATAAATCAGATGACATTGTATTTTTTCAATTCAGTTCATAAAAAAGAAGTATGTTAAAGTCTTTTGACACTCCGTTAAGTGATCGATTTTCGCTAATTAGCTAATTTAGTAATAACAAGAAGTTGACATACAAAAAACGTTTTCGGAAACCCAAATCTTCCATAATTGGCGATTAATGAGAGATGTGACATTTGCAATGACAACCTGTCAATTGGCAGGTTCAGAAACCCGAATTGCGTTTAAATAGAGATTAACACCTTGTTACGTAATTTTTACGATAACATGCGTTTCAGAAACCGGGTGTTAGTGTATTTTGGACAAAAAAAATGACAAAATAATATTTTTTATCGCCATATTATAATTAATCACTAGAAAGTACAGTTTGTGATAACTTGTAAGTGGAAACTATTATACTTATGATTTTGTAGATTTTGATATTGACACTGACAAAAATAAGTGTTAGTTTTGAGGGTTCCGTAGTCCAACATATAAATAAATAAATATCCTTTGGACATTCCCACACATCGCCATTTAGTCCCAAAGTAAGCTACTCAAAGCTTGTGTTATGGGTGCCAGACAACGTATATAATACTTAAATACTTTTTGTTTGTAAATACATACATGATATACATAGAAAACACCCAGACCACTACAAACAGACATGTTCATGCACACAAATGTTTGTATTGTGCGCGACCCGCTGCGTAGAAGGCGATTTCTCGACCGCTACACTAGACGGGCCGTCAAAACCCTTATAGTTTCACCATGTCCGTCTGTACGACCGCAGTTCAGCGCAGAGACTGCTAGAGGTGCCGGAAATCTGTAATTTGGCATGGGTATGTATTCTACTCTCCTCGCCAAAGTAGTTGATGGAAACGTGGAAAAAATCACAGCTTAAATGATGTATTTAAAAGGAAATCTATAACGGCAATGGTAAGTAAACAAATTACAGAGTTGTAGTCCATAAACTTGAAGCAATTTAGATTGTTATACAAGGGGAGAAAGTGACCCATTCCACTCGAGATGATTTGGCGCTCGAACAGAGTGAGAGCGCTAATTATTCGAGAGTGAAATGGGTGCTTT
Source organism: Pyrausta purpuralis (assembly GCA_963924145.1). NCBI lineage: Eukaryota > Metazoa > Arthropoda > Insecta > Lepidoptera > Crambidae > Pyrausta > Pyrausta purpuralis. The sequence goes on from OZ001650.1 coordinate 17,614,485, forward strand.
CACCTGAGTTAAACATAAAAAATTTCATTGCGACTGTAAGGAAAAATAAATAAATTTAGCTGTGTGATTGTGATGCGATGATGAGATATTATGTTGTTTGGCGAGAGATGAATCCTCAAGTTTTTACATCACATTTGTCAGTTTACTAGCGGTCCCCCGCGACTTCGTCCGCGCGTTTTGAGTTTGCCCCCTCCCCTCCCGTCGAAGCGTGATGTTTTATACCCTAAAGCCTTTCTCGATAAATAAGCTATCCAAAACAGAAATATTTTTCAAATCGGTCCAGCAGTTCCTGAGAGAAGCGCGTTCAAACAAACAAACTCTTCAGCTTTATAATATTATTACCGCAAGCGCACGTCGTACTTTAGCTGCAAACATTATTTTGGTGCGGAGTTATGTTAAAAATGTGATAGCGCCTAAGATATTTATTGAAATCAAATGATATAAAGGGCAACTTGGTTCTAAATGAAATGCTCGTGATGATGAATGTATTTATTTTGATAAGAATAAATACCTGTGTGTATAATACACCTTTAAAAATAATGCATTATTTTTTTACAAATTTATTAACATAAAAAAGGTTGTAGTAAGTCAACCATAAAAGATAGACATATGCTGTCGCGGACTTTATTATAGAACTCTTAATGCTGAACAATCCTGTCATACATGATTTTTGTGTAACTTAAGCGGTTTCCGCAGCGTATGCAGCGGAAGCTCTCAAAAGGAATATCTTTCTCCCGTTTTCGCAACATTTTTCATTTCTGCTGTGGTCTTATGAGTCGTATCTTTATGTTATATAGCCTAAAGCCTTCCTCGATAAATGGACTATCCAACGTAAAAAAAAATTTTCAAATCGGGCCAGTAGTTTTTGAGATTAGCGCGTTCAAACAAACAAACAAACAAACTCTTCAGCTTTATAATATTAGTATAGATTTACTGTCGTTATACATAAAACACACGATTAGAAGGACAGTAACGGCACGAAATACAACAGAAAATATAAAACGCGGACGATATCAAATATTTCAAATCATTGTTAAAAATATTGACCGATTTTTTCTCTCAGACTTAGTAGAAGAACGCAACCCTAACCTTGTTACCAAAACTACCACACAATGGCGGCAAGTCGCCTCCGCCTACTTAATAATCTATGCAATGATCGATAAAAACATAGTGTCAAAGACATACAAAATGTGTCAATTTGGAGTTTTGCTCGGGAAACGAAAAGGGCGGACCTCATTTCTTCATTAAAGTTATTCTTTTTTTTCGGGTCAATTATTGTGATCGTGTGGTGGAATTGTTATGATAATTTGTGCTTTTGAAGAAAACAATGCAATTAAAGTGGGGAATCAAGTGAAGTGATCAGATCGCGCCGTAATACCCGGATCGCTGTTCCTGCGCTAAGCTTCCTTGTTGAGCATTGAAATGTGAACCACCTCGCATTTAAATGAGTTAGGTTAAGATAGGATAGTTTAGTGTTAGTTTTAGTTATAAGTGATATAAAATGAAAATAAATACTAAAGAATAGTCTGTATGGCGTAGAGCCAAGGACGTTAAACTTGTATTAAAAAAAAATTGACAATTAAAATGAAAAAAAGTTACACTATGTATAGCGGGCAACCGAAATATATTTGTAGATTTTAAATTGTAAAAAAATAGACCAATTATACATTTTTCAAAACAGTCACCATAATAAACACGCTTTTAATGTTTAGCTAATCTTAAAAATATGAAAAGTTTAATTATTTTAATAATATAATGTGACTCAATTACTTTTAGCTCCATATCTGATCATAGCAATTAAAACTAAATTACTTTCCACCCTAGGGATGGAAAAGCTATTTTCCACCCGTCTATCTTCACATGAAAGTTCAATTTTCCGAACAGAAGAAATGAAAAATAATTTACAAGTTCGTTTCAAAAATGTTTACCGCCATAACGCGTTACGATATTAAACTGAAACTGTAGTCAAATATTGAGCTTAATTGTGTCTTTTAGCTGTAAAAAGAATATGTGAATCAGCGTCATCAAAGATAAAACCGGTTTTGTCTCATAATTTCGGATATTTTGTTATTTAAAGGAAATCTGAATCATGTTTGACATGACATTGTTAGGGCAAGTAAAATGCTCACATACATTTATGTATCTCACAGGTAAGTACCAAAATTATATGTTCATGTTTAAGAACTTTATTTTACCGGAATCACATAAAGATAATTAGCGAATTGATTGAACCAATGCAATTTTCAGTTGCGTCAGTCTTAAAAAAAGTTAACAACAGGCCACTGAAACTGAAGAAACTAAAAAGATTTTCATTACTCTTACGTCTTTGAGTGCAGAGTTAGAATATTGTTCCCATTTCTGTAAATGATTCTCCCAATTCTCCGATTCATGCCAAAGGTAGGTTGCTACACTATTATCCTTATTGAAAGAGTGACCTAAAACGTACCATACCATATCGGTCTGAATGACTTTGCGCCCTGTAATGTAAATAGTTTGCCAAAATTCTACTCGGTCACTGCCCCAGTTCCAGAATATCTTTAGGGATTTAATGATAGGTATTCTTAGGATATAATTATGTAATACAGATCTGACAAGTAGCAAACGATTAAAGATCCTCATCATCATCATTATCATTATCAGCCAAAGGACGTCTACTGCTGAACATAGACCTCCCTCATGGCTTTCTACAGCGACATTTGAAAGACCCTAACCGTAAATATTAATCATTGTATGTTTTAATATGAAATATTTTTCTGTGTGAGTTTTTAAGATACTCCACTAATTTTCAATATGATAGAGTAAGAGGCCCCGACATAACACCTAATACTAACATCACATCTGTCAGATAAAACATTGAGAAAGGGACTTTGTTATTAAACAAGTAATAAACAGGATTAGAGAAATTACTATGTTTAAAATTATGTGTATGCAGCGTACATTATAGTCAAGCGCCCTTAGCCTTACAAAGGGAAAAACAAGATCTGATAGAGGAAACGCTTAAAAATATGCATATAGCGACGATATTATGACTTGCGAATGGAATGTCCAGTAAGATTTGTGCCATTTTTTAATTATTAAAGATAAGGCATTTGACCACTATCACACCTATAGGGCGATGAGTATCGGCTAGATTTTTTTTAAATTTTTAAATAAATGTCGCAGTTTCATCGTATTTCGATATGTCATTTCGGTAACGAACAAAATAAAAGAACATTAAAATAGTTACATTGGATAAAACCACGTTATTATAATTTTATTACTATATGAAAGTTATCGAAACGTAACCAAATCCGTAATCGAATGGTTCTGAATCGGGGGGCTTTTTGTAAATGATGATGTGGTCGAGGATGAATCATGTCTGACCTGTAATAGCCTATTCACTGTTCTCGTGAAAATGCCATAATAATAGTGTCTCTGGAACACTTCAACCGGTAGCGCATTCCATTCCTTATCCGTCCGCAGAAATGTTGATCGGAACCGTTTAGTGCGCATTGATAGTATGTCAACGACCATAAGGATGACACCACGCCCGCGTCTTGCGTTCCGAAGGTGGAATGGGGCTAGCGGAATTAAGACGTGCAATTCCTTCGCAGACTCCCCAAATTGCAACGTGTAGAAGACCGAAATGCAAGCTACTTTGCCCCTGTCCGTTCCAGGCAACAATATTACAACAGTGTAGTAATAACAATATCACAACAAAGTAACATCACTCGTTACGAAACGGTTTCGAAGTAAAATGTACGATTGGGGACGGGTTGGGTGGTTGTGGCGATTGATCATCTTATAATTGACATAATAACGACTTAACGAAAGAGTGTTTCGACATTCAAAGAGTGTTTCCCAAATATCAGACGTGGTCTAGTTTGGGAAATAAGTTTAATAATTATCTTAAAACATATTGTAGCCGTACACTCAACTCTGTGGGACCCATCTCCCAAGATACAGACTCACGTCTAGTTTGGGGACGAGCTTCGCGAGTTAGGTAGTTGTTATTATATTTACAATATAAACTATGTCATATATTTCATTTTGTAAACTGTGTTTTTGGCTAAAATAAATACTATAAAAAAAATGTACAAAAATACGTCAACGATAGTTGCAGCTTTTGATCACGCGGTTTAGCAAAGCATACATTTTATTCTTGTTTGTCGTTAGCGTTAGCGTTTTCGTTTGACACTTTAATTGAGCTTGATAATATTTAATCACATGGCACATCAAGTGATAAGTTATCCACCGAGGTTATCTTTTCTTTTATATCTTTTGTTCAAGTAGCCATTTTAGGGTTCCGTAGCCGAATGGCAAAAACGGAACCCTTGTAATTTCGTCAAGTCTGTCAGTCTGTCTGTGTGTCTGCCTGTCTGTCCATCCGTTTGTCACAGCAATTTATATTGAAACTATTAGCATTACACAGTTGAAACTAAGTAGGTAGATGTATCCTGTTAACCGCTTTACGATTCTCATACGAAAAATAAAAAATAATGATATTTAAGAGAAACTCCCATACATGAAACAAAATCATTTTTTTGTGAAACCTATGCAGGGTGTTTAATCTAAGGATATATCTTTTAAAATGACATCGAGGTTTCTCAAACCATTTTCTCTAAAAGCCTAACGTTTGAGAGATAGACGTTTCCAAACTGGTAAAATGGGCATTTTCCTTTTAAAATTAGCGAGTATAAATTTTCAAATGGTTTGATGACATCAACTTGAATAGAAACTATATCAAGATGGCACTACGTCTTCGTTCGGGACACTTTCCATCGGCAAAGCTTGCATATCTAATGAAAAAAACTGATTCACCTAATTGCAGCGCTTGTGATAAAATTGAAGATGCACAATATTTGCAGATGGCATGTGTCAAGAACCAAGCTGAAAGGGAATCACTGTTTGAAGAATTTAAATTAAATATTCGAGATATAGGATTAGTGCAAGACATTCTAGCAGAGCCAACATCAGAAGCAGCTAAAAAATTATGTAAATTAGTAAAACTAACAGAACTCCCCATCATTGATTACTAAGTAAGCATCTACTTTTTAGTTATTGTTTATTTTTCTTGATATCTAAGCAGCATTATGTATATTAACTTTGATCCTAACCAAATCTGTAAATAGCGAAGATACAATGGGACTGGCGTATCCATGTGGATAAAAGCCCCAAATTAAATAAAGATTAAAAAAAATGCTTGGTAGATCTTAACAAAGACTTTCAACGGAAATTGGTTTGAACATGATCGAACTTGTAGTTTAAACATAACTTAGTTATTTATACAAATACTATGAAAAACAAAGTTATGTTTACTGTCAACAAAATACTGTCGTATTTCGGCTAAATAGAAGCAAGTGGATCTCTAATTCAGTTACAGTTGGCACGGAACCAGTTAGTGTGCGAGTCCGACTCGCACTTGCCCTTTTTTTTATGTACCATATTTTATCGGCGGAAAAACGGGCGTCTCTTTAAAAAAAAATGAAAGATGCAAGCTATATTTGCTTTTTTTTTAAATTTATTTATCGAATATAAAATATTACACAAAATAACAACAATCAACATTCAATAAACCAATGATGTTTGTGACGAATGTTTGTGATAATTTACGATAGTTTTAATAGTTCCGTTTCAAGTCTGTGATTAACCTATGGCTTTATTGGACCAACAGGGTGTTCTTTTACATGTTGACTTTTGTTTAGAGGAAAGGAACGTAGGTATTGATGGTGGCTAATTCTATTTTTTGGGGTAGAAACCCCACGCCGATTGAGGTTGTAAATAGCCCACAGCTCTTTTTGCAATATGAATATTGTTTCTTTATCTGCAGCCGAGCCTCATACCAAGATACCATAATCCATGATACTATGAAAATAGCTAAAATAAACTAACCTTGCCGTTTCAACTTCAGTCAAAAGCCTTGTCTTTCTTACTGCATAAGCAGCCGAACTGAGCTTCCCTGACAAGGTCTCGATATGTGGAACCCATTAAATATTATGCACTACGGTATTTTCCAAAGACGTTGAGCTTTGTATAGTATCTAGCTCATTTTTAACCATAATCTGCGTTGGCTATAAGACTTGTCTGACATTGGGCATTGTATATTTTATGTATTTAGTTTTACCTGCATGACACTATATTATTAACGGTTAACCAATAAAGCACCTGTAAAAGAGCACTATTTACAACGTCAAAAGAATCTTAGGTCCTTGGAGTCCTAAAAAATAAGGACGTATCATCTGCAAACAGTACTATTTCACACACATCATCGAAAAAGTACGGAAAGTCATTTATATATACCAGAAACAACAACGGTCCCAATATCGATCCCTACGGCGATCCCATTGTTAGAGGTGCTCTAGGAGACTCAGTTCCATTAATATAAAACATGAAAGTTCTACCACTAGCAAAAGATTTGAATAGACCTAGCGCATCAATCGAAACGCTGTAATGTGGAAGTTTCTTCAATAGGGTATCTTAGTCAATCAAATGCTTTAGAGAGGTCACAAAACACCCCTATCCGTTGAAATCCAGTATTCTCTCCAGGATCTCGTATAAAAACACCGAGCATAGCCCTTTTCATCGCTTGTTGTGTGATTTTGGGGTTTTTTATGAGGTCCATAGTAAGATACCATGTTTCGGATGCGTATCTCACACTGGTGACACACTGGTTGAATACTTTGTCTTCAGACACTATGGTACCTTATTGAGACGAGAAGACGCTCTTGCGCAGTTACCCAAACGCTGCCCAGCCGAGTTGGATTCGTCGACACAGCAGTGATAAAACTTGTCCCAATTTTGCTGCTCCCGTCTATACGTAGTGTAATTTTAGTTGTATTTTTAATGTTTTGGCGATTTGGGCGAGTGATTACTCGCAATATTGACGTGAGTAATTTTAAAAATAGGGTCGCTGGTCTGACTTTAACCTATTTAAAGTAGTCAGTTGGATATCGTAAAGTGATAATTAAAGTAGTGTTTCTTACACATTAAATCAATAACTCTCCATTCATTGCGTTGGTCTGACGGCCTCGTGTGTAATAAAGGTAGTCGTAGTATCACGTAACGTAATCTAAGCTACCATTGCAGTACCTACCTATCTTACTAGTATCTATATGTTTGTAGCTTATAAAAAGACTACAAAGTCATTCAGAATTACTTAAGTACGAATCCATATAAATCGGAACCAGAAATTGTGGTGATGTGAGTCAATTAAGAATCATCATAAAATTACCGATCAGTAAAATAACGTTAACCGTGGACTGGCCGTGTAGTAGTGTGAAATGGTTGCAGACAATTCACTCCAGTTGGCTTTAGTCATTGACTAAAACAATGACCATAAGAGAAATAAGAGGAGCAAACTAGTAGCACGAGAAACGTTTTGTATTAAACCTGAATGCAACATATACCAACCTGATACGTATATCCACTGCCACGACGTCAGAAGCCTAAAAAACCGCCGAGCACAGGCATTAATCACTAATTAACTTGGCATTGCGTATACAAAACACAGTTCACATTCACAGTCACTAGACACAACGTTTGCGGTTAGCTCACTTGGTTCCTCCTCACATCCTGGGAGATTGTGTTTTGTTGTTTATATTTAATTTTTGACACATAGATTTGGCACGTGCGTTAAGTGATTTGATGGTTTTGTTATCGATTGTGAGCGAGTTTTTAGCGGAGCCGGGAGCAAGCGGCCGGCCGCGTGCGTCGCGGAGTCAGGCTGGCGGGCATGGGCGCAGGAGCCCCAGCGCGCAAGCGCGCCGACACCCAGCCGCCTGGGTAACCATCCACTGAGGTAAATCACCTCACCATTTTTGGTTTTAGGAATTTAAATAATGAGAAGGCAACTTCGTGGTATATTATTTGCTTTTATATAAATTATTGAAAAATTTATAAAAAATCCGTAATATCTTCTCTTTTCTGACTCTATTTTATTTATTGTTTTTAGTTTGATTATCTTCTGCAATGAGCAAGTACTATTCATTCATACATGATTACACATAGAGAAAATGGCAATGTCATATAAAATTCCCTTACAAAGTGCTTAAAAGTCTACCTTTTGTGCAAGTTTACTTTGTGAAATAATTCTGTTTCGTAATTTTTCACCTCATGAATGACTGTGACTTGTGATTAGGACCGGTAATTTTGTTTAAGGATAAAAATTACACCATAACGACTCTTCAGGTAATTTTACTGGTATGATTTGCTGTTACTTTTTTTATTTAAAAAGGTGGCGTGCCGCTTGCCAAAATATTTTTTCTTTACCTGCACCGTTTGGTAGCGAAGAAAAAATTATGCATAGAAAATCATACCTTGGATGGGTGACTACCCGCGCGGGCTGGCCGCACGCACCCGCCGTCCGTTGAACTCGCGAGGATTCGCGTAGTCAGCGCAAATTGTCTTTTCATTATTCACGCCGCGATTATTTCGCCCTTTGACGTCCACAATAAGGCCACAGCTCCGACTAGCTCTAGACTAGAATCCTAAATTTCGTAGGCATACTAGCAATACGCACCAAACGATTCTAATCTTATTTTCTGTTGCTAAGCTACGGAATTAAGTAGGTAGTACCTACTCGTAATCTCGCTGCCAGTGGGAATTTTCTATACACATTTTGATTTTCGGAAGATTTCAAGACTCGTTTCTTAAAATAAAATAAGAAGAGATTCTCGAAACTAATTAGCTTTTCAGACTCGCCAGGTAAATTAAATAATAAAGACTCTTCTGTTATCTATTATAACAGAAGAGTCTTTATTATTTAGCTCAGATAGATATGATAAGATCCATCTGTCACCGCATTACATAACGTTATGTGAAGTAATACTTAGACCTTTGGTCATTCATCTTTAAACCCACTTAAATTCTTAAACTTCAAACTTTTTTGAAAAAATATACCAATCTACTTAGATTTTGCTTAATTTTCTAATTACCTAATGAGTCATGTTGATCAGCTTATTTAGGCATAGCGTATCGTCATAAGTCAAAACATATAAGTGGATATCCGAACGTTACTTTAACAACCTTTTTTCTCACCTTCGTTATATGTAAGTAGAGCAACAAATCAAAGAAGACCTCAGTAAAACTTAAAAAATATACAAAAACAATAGAAACATTTATAAATCACCCCTATTTATTTTCTTATTACTAACCTTTAGATACCAGTAGCGAAATCTGACCCATCGATTCGATGACATCTTCAAATTTACAATCGAAGTTACGTGTAGGTTCTAACTTCTAAAGTTGAAACAAGATTTGTTGTTTATTGGAGACTTAAGTCCCCGGACGGTAAAATCTCGGTAAGAGTACCATACTACCTACTACCTATACGCTACTGAGGCCCTATTCTGTAAATCTGTGGCCCTATAATGTATCTCTTTCTCTCACTGTGACGAGAAAACAAAGGACATTTGAGCATTTGTCTCCCCGGATAAATGAAGGTTAACAAAATCCTATTGACCCGCGACGTCATAAGGGCTGAGATACATCTATAAACACTTTTCATGCCATATATCGTGTCTATTTCCATCACCCAGAACCATAATTTTCAACTCTGATAGAAATTGATAAAACCATATTAATGGACGTCCTCTGAGTCCAATTTGAAAGAAAAGCCGCAAATCGATGTACAGTGAAGCCGTTTGGCACACGCATACTAGAGGTCAAACCTATATTTTTTACCCAATGTACCAAAAATTTTTTTTGGCAGGAAGGAAGCGCTGTCATAATATAATTTATATGAAATATATAAAAAAAACGGCAAAGTGCGAGTCGTACTCGCGCAATGAGGATCCCGTGCCAACTATAACTGAATTAGGGTATCCACTTACTTCCACTTAGTAAAATACTACAATGTTTTGTTGATAGCAAACATAACTTTGTTTTTAATAGTGTTTGAATGAAAAACAAAATTATGTTTGCGGTTGTGTAAAATGTGCTATATCTCAAAAACTTGTCGTTCGATCCCGTCCAAACCAATTTTCGTTCAAGGTATTTGGTAAGATCTACCTTATATATTTTTATCAAAATTTACACTTGCTTAGTTTAGAAATTAGATGGGAGGGACGCCCATTTTACCATGCACTTTGCAAGCGTCTAGCTATGAAACGTTAGACGTTAAAAGAAAATTATTTTAAGAACCTCGATATTATTTTAAGAGACCTATTTATAGAAACCCCACACGCATAGTTGTGACATTTTTTTTCGTTTTAGTTTCATGTTGTATGGTATCCCCCCCCCCTTAATTATTATATTTTTTTATTTTTTGTATAAGGAATAAGGTAAACAGGATACATCTTCCTATCAAATTTCAACAGTGTTATGCTTATAGTTACAGAATAAAGTGGCTGTGACATACGGACGGACAGACAGACAGACAGACTTGACGAAACTATAAGGGTTCCGTTTTTTGCCATTCGGCTATGGAACCCTAAAAACAGAAACCTATCGTAAGTGATATCATTTGAAAGGGCTTTCGCTTTAAGCGCTTTCGAAAATATAGCTCATCATTGTTGCTTTGACAGTTAATCATTTCGTAAAATCCACACTACAGTACTACAGGACTAAGTAAAAATATATACTAAAAAAAACTCAAGTTGCATCGAAATGCCAATATGGGGCCTTAACTAGTCGGGTTGGAATTGAAATGCCTGGAACAAGCAAGATCGCAATACGCCCTATAGTAAAATACAGTTAGATAGCATAGTAAGACTCCTGAATAGTGTGCTCTTGTGTAGTCTCGATAGCACGAGTGCACTATTCGCGATCGCGACAGCTCCTCGAAGCCGATCGCTGGCGGCCATCCAACGGATGAAAGTCGCGGATAGAGTCCTTTCGACTTTCTGCATTTGTCAACAGCAGCAGTGACAAAGTACACGACAATAATGGTATATTGTCAGCACGGGATCTTATTCGGACAGAACATTATGAAGAATGTATTTACCTAATTGGATCCGTTTATTCGTATGACCTAAATATTTCACCTACTAAGGGCTGATTATTCAATGATCAGATAAAACTTATCAGACTGATAAGTTATAAAGCGTCAGATTTTAAAACGGTCACACGTTACGTATGATTGCTGACAGTTAGGTGTCATTTTCAAATTAGCCATATTGTATTTTGTTCGACGAATATTTCTTATCTAGTTATTGAAAAATCAGCCCTTAGTCAAATACATTTATTAAACAAATTAAAGCGCCTACAAAAAATTACTACAAAGGCGTAAAAGAACGCATCCGTCTTCTATTTAGTAGAAACAAATAATTTTGGAGTCATTGCATGATGTGTGTAGGCTTCTATGGTGTAGGTATGCTTAACATCACGCACTGACTACAAACGATTTTCTTCTCCTAAATACGTTATTTTAGGCTTTTGTAATCAGTTTTGGAAAGCGGTTTATTTTTGAAATATTTTTTAATTTCATGATTTTTAGTCAGTGCCTATATCTCAAAACTACCTGTACTTTATCCTTAGTTGAAATATACCTATAAGAACTAAAAAACATCTCGCTATGACTTCTCGTTTTCGAGAAATCTGTGAACAAACATATATACACAAGTTACGAAAATTTGCTATTTCACGTATTTGGAAGCCTTAATAGATAGAACATACTAAAATGTTATCCAATTCTGACGATGTCACACACACAGGTTTTTTTAAGTGGCTAAAAAACTAAGATGCTTGAAAACAGTATAAATAAACCTGAATCGAAACCGTTTCCTTGAGGCAAGGACGCGTTGCCGCGTTGGATAACTAAGAATACTTGTTTCATTCATTTCAACACCTGTACACAAGCAATAATCAACAATTACCTTATGATTAACAGCTAACAATTTACAACCAAAATGAATATTTCTTCTGTAAAGAAGAAGTGTTAAGATAACTTATAACAGTCTTTTATTAGGTAAATTAGGACAAAACAGTTACAACTTACAACATAGGGTAGGTACGCCTTATGTTACTTAAGACCTTAATGAGCTAGTATTTCAAAGGGACGACTCTCTCAGGAACCCTTGAGTTTCCTTGTTTAACTAGCTTCGGTAAGGTCTAAAACTTTTCATTGCCTAACTTTTTTTCGTTCGGTCAAATTGTCCAATTAATGAGAAGTCAGCTTTAAAAACGCGGACTTCGGTTTGATTGACTGCTCCAATTATTCCAAGTCTCGGAAAATGAAAATGAACGAGTTTTTAAGCGAGGAGGATATTTTAATCTCCATTTTATTCAGTAATTTCTCTACCTGCGAAGTCTAAAGTATAAGCATTTTGTCGTAGGTATTTCGTGTAGACAATTTTAATTTTCTGATTTTCTGTTGCATCAAATATAATTTTAACGTACGTAGATATAATAAATACGTACGTACGCTAGTTAATAAATCGTTAAATTTTTTGTAACTAATAAGCTTTATTTAAAAAATCTTCTCAAGCAATAAATACACGAAATTATATTTTTTCACAGCCTTTTTCCAAACGCCACTTGGTTTTATTACAGGGAACTGTGTCGAGGCTTCTGTGGTGAGTATTAAAAATGTTTTAGGCGTCATGTCAGTTAAAAAAATATCACTTCGTGTGTTGTCCCTTTAGAACGAACAAAACTTATACATGAAATATTTTCGTAATGAGGTGCTCGTAGCGCAGTGGTAGCAGCGCTTTGGTAGTGATACCGAAGTACAGCAACCTACGGCACGGTCGAGTTTGGATGGGTGACCATTCCGACTTTATAAGTGACGTACATCACGAGCTTTTTCGTACTTCAGAAGGCACGTTAAGCTGTTGAGACCTTATGGGCGGCTTGATAACATCTGACAGCAGGGTTAGTCACTTGCCTTGCAAACACCCTTCCACCAACTTGCACTGAGCCCGTGCGGTGTGGCTCAAACTACCTCATAGTTGAGGTAAGGCTTTTGCCCAGCAGTGGGATGTTACAAGCTAACTTTTTTTTTTGACATACCTATGTATCCATAAGGTCCAGTGGAAATTCAAGGGAGCATAGAATAACTAACTTCAATAACAAAACATCTGTTTTGTGATTAAAGTTAGTTATTCGTGTTTATTGTGTTAGGGTTACAACAGAACAGAAACTTTCTACACACCCTCTATTTCTATCTTTAGTACTCATATTGTTTGAAAGTAATGCGTAAGCTTTTCTACGGATACTTACAAACTTTTCCCTTCTAATAAAATCAGTTCAAGAGTTATTACATATTCATTCTTTTGTAAGGAGTCAGTTTGAAGACAATTCAAGGAAAATCCAGTATGCTTGTTTTACTCTCGACATTTGTTACGTAAAAATTGTGTATAGAAATATAACATTTTAATCAACAGCGCTTATTAGGTAAAGTAATCTAGAGTACTAATAACACATGCTGCATATTATTGAAGACTTTGAAAACATAATTGAGAATTCACTACGTGATATTTGGACCGATCCTGACGGTGAATTCATGGAAAATACAGGAATAATGATAGCGACAATATACCATAACTGAGGGACAGTTTTGCCTTAATGTCGCTGTATTCTGATTATAGAATCACTCTTGCCGCTTAGCCTACTATGTCTGGCAGTTAGGAAACTTTGTGATTGCTCGCTCGAGACACTGAAACTATTTGAGAACGGCGTTCAATACGCTCTGACATTGGTCGTTTAGCGGTCGTTTGAATCTAGACATCGACACTAATGAACGAACGATATACGTAACATCTGAAGACGTCTAGCGAACAAAGTTCTAGTGAAAATTTATTGTTTCCAGCCACTTATGTATTATAAAACTTAATGTATCGTGAAGCCATCGATAATCGCCATAGACATCGCAAATAAAAGCTTCTTAAAATATATACATACATATAGGTACATGTAAAAAGAGTTAGCATTTCTTTTTCTTTATTTTTTGTTAACATTTTTGGCGTACACGGCTTGTGCGATGCCAATTTTAAGTAAACTGTTACAAACCTTTTTAATAACCACTATGGCTATAGACGTAAACATGATGACACGTCACTTTTGACGGACACATATTTCAGATTCTGAATTTCTGAATTTTATTGTGGAAATTTAATAATTAATTTCGAAATAAGTAAACTGTAGAAAACTGGAAATAGAGGCTTTTAAAGTAGTTTCTTTAATTTTTTACAGGTAAGATTTTGTTAATAGGAAGATGTTATGTATGATTTTATGAGCAAAAAAATATAGTTGTATTTACATCAGTTTATGTAAATAAAACTATATACTATTATATACATTACTACACAAATACACTTTGAAATATGAATCAGCTTTCACGTTTTTCATGGTTCAGATTCTAGGAAAAAAATACCCTGTATAAATGGGCATTATGGGCTACAGTGTAGCCCATAATGCCCATTTATACATGGGTGATTTCACTGTGAATGGTGTTCCATTTCACTGTGAATGGTGTAGCCGCTACACCATTCACAGTCAGAGGAAAAAAGTTAGATAAAATGCACAATGGCCGTTTATCGTGAGCCTAATCTAAGTTACTGTTATTATAAAATGGTTACCTTTTAATACTACGATTATTATGTAGCGTGCTTGAGGTGTGAAAGGTTTGAAAAAAATTCACACCGCAACACGCCTGCAGTGTCCCAAATTTCCAATAGCTCCTTACTATAACACATTGCGCTGCTCTTCGTAAATTTGCATTCGTTTGAACAAGTTCGACGGGCTCAAAATAAATTGTCTTAAAAGCGCTTTAACAAAATTTCGACTCACCGCCGATACATAGTGTTTTGTTTTATTTATCAGCCTTATTCATATAATAACTTAAACATTCTTATTAACCTATTTTAGCTATTACACTGTTTTGTCACTTTTTGCGTTGGCGTTGTTGAAAGAACGAGACAAAGCAGTGTAATAGTCAAAACAGGTTTATTACACTGTTTGCGTTATTATGAATGAGGGAATTAGGGTGTAACTAACTAAGTTGTTGTTCCACAATGTGCATATAAGTTTCTAATATCATTGAAACTGTTGACGTTCCATTTTTAAATACCTATTTATGGATTTGGTTGGAGCGACCAATGAAAAGCGGTTCAAGCTGAATTTAATGTAATTGGTGGATGAAAACAACACCTAAATAGAAATTCAATTAAGCTAGAGGTTAAAATGCAAGAGTTAATTAAATTTTTACCTTTCTAATACCAGTATGAACCAAGATTACGGGGATGGTAACATGCTTCGTACTTCTCAAGAAATAAACTTATAATATAGGAAAAAATTGTTCAGATTATACTCTTTAAATGAAAACGAATCAGCCAGCAAGTAATATTAAAACAATCTGAACCAAAAGCCTATTTGTGCACCCTTCCATGACATGGCGAGTCTTAAACCCACTCCAAACCACGGACGAAGGGTGAGAAGCCAATTTTCCTTGCGAATGTTTACGGTATAAATACAAAAGAGGAATTCCATCGAGCTCTTTGATTCTCATGCGGCCTCGGGAGGCATTCGCAATAATTGTTATCAGATTCCAAAATTGAAATGAACCATTAGTAGGGATGCTCCGTTCTGTCAGGAATCCAATTACGCAATCGCGTTCGGATGCCGTTTCTGTTCTACTATATTGGATCCGTATTGGATTCTTAAAACAATCACGACGATGTTCGTTTCATTTTAATTTATTTTTTAATGAATCTGCAAACTTAACTCAATTAGAGTGCGTACTTTACAGAGGATACATTGGTAGTGCCACGTAGTGCATATTAATTAATTAATTAATATGTTGTGGAGTTGGGAGATTTCGCCTTGTTTAATTTGCATCAGGTGGTCGTATAAATGAAAGTACTATAATGGATGTACACACATTAAAAAAGTTTGTAGCGACTCGCATACGCTGACATGTTTTTTAAATGTAACTGTATCAAGAAAACATTTTTTTAGTATGTTTTCTAAAAATATAAAAACTCTGTCATAATAATAAAATAACAAAAATATGTAATAATGACTAGCGGTCGGATTTTGGTTCTTGAAGTGGCTAGGCGGTGGTGACCTCGATAGCACCTCCTGGCAGAGGCCAGTGCAGCGACCACAGCTGGCTGAAGCGCGCGTCGCAAGTACCTACGAGTAATATTTTGAAATTATTATACAACTAGCGACCCGCCCCGGCCTCGCACGGATGCAATGCTGATTATGCTGCTAATGCTGTCTTTATGCAACGTTTAGAGTTTTTTTGTGGTAAGACAATACAAATAAGTTTTCTTTACATGTTAGGTACTCTTGATAGATCAATATATGATAGGCCATATAGGCAATATATATGTGAAAAGCAAACAATGTTCAATTTAAGGCCCCCGCCCCGGCCTGTACCGCCGTTAGGCCGCAACCGCCGTCATTGTATTTAAAATCTGTAATGTCTTCAAAAATATTCATTTTAATGACATGTTGTAAAGGGTCATGTACTCGTAGATACGGAGCTGTGAAGCAAAATTTCAACATGATACACGTGCCAGACGTTATTTATAGCGATAATTATACCCTAAGAACTTCAAGGATCACTTCTGCCACCATGGAACTGCGTTGTCAATTTACAGCGTTGCAAAGATGTTAAAAAGTTGGCACTATTATGTGCACATTGCTGCCTCTGGGGCTGATGAACACAGTCATCCTGTAAACACATAAAATCGAAGAGGCAGACATGGCTCTGATAGTCTGCCAGCAAGTTAGTCTGTAAATTAAATCTGTAATTAGATTCAAGCATACATTTAGAAATATTTACTCTCAAGTTAAAGTCTCAGAAGTATTTTGTTTTCTCTTGGCATTTAAGAAAATATATGATTCTACAGATTTCAGCACCAGGAGAAGTTGAATCGTTATCGTGAGTTCAGCGAATAATATCAAACAAAATAATACAGTAAACCTATAAAGAATCATAATAATCCCAAGTAATACCTGCTTCTCCTTGATGAAGTGAATTTCAAACACTGATACACCTTAAAATCAGTGACCAAAATGTCTGCCAAATGTTTTTTATATCCATGAAGCCATATTGGATCGAATGGGCTTAATGAGAATCGTGTGCAAATGCCTTAGTAGAGTTTTTTTAAATATTTCTTACAACTCTATACCATAATAATGCAGAGCCCTGAATGTCCACCTCTTTGATTTTCTTCTTTTTCAAGCTGATTGTGACCATGAACCCCAGAGGCAGACATTTACAAATGATTTCATACCCCCCTTTTTTGTACCGTGAATACGCAGCGACGGCGACGGACTTTAAGTGTCTGGACCAAATCGATTCATACTGACGCAAACTGTATTCTACGTCGATGAGAAACTGTGATAGCTTCAAAGATATTCATTGAATGCAAAAGATGAACAGGGCAATTTTGTTTAAAATAAAATGCTCGTGTTATTTATTTTGATAAGAATGAATACTGGTTTGCACCAAAACATCTTTGAAAATAGGACATTATTTAAAATAACATTTATAAACATAAATAAGTTTGTATACCATAGACATATGCTATTTCGAATTTAATTGTAGAACTTTTAAAGCAAAACAATCCTGTTATACATTATTTTAATGTATCTTAATCGGTTTATGCTGCGGACGCGACATTTCATTTCATAAATTTACACCAATTGTAAATTTATGAAATGAAATTTCAAAAAACAGTGTATGTTTTAAGCGTGACCCTTTACAGAAAAAAAAAAACATGACAAAAGGTACAAGACAATCCTCTTACTGGTTATCTTCAAAAACTAATTTAATTTCTCCGAAGTATCGAAATCTCAAATGGTGATTTTGACTCATATGTAAATGTTGTAGTGTGGAATATATTAATGGAATTGATAGACTTTTTTACAAAAATACTCGTAGGTAATAATTATACGTGAGACACTCAGAAAGTTGTGTGACTCTTAAAAAATAGTTCGACAGTTACATTTATTTTTATTAAATATTTTAAAGTACTCTCCACCAGCCTCTATACAAAGATTCATGCGTCAGAATGAGTTTTTAAAACACTTTTTCCAGTCCCCCGCAGATAACTGTTTTACAGCCAGCGCATCTTCCGGCGACGTAAATTGTATCTCTTTGGGCTGATTTTTTATTTTTGGAAATAAAAACACACACGGTGCCAGATCAGGGTGATCCAGGAGCTCGAATGGCGTGCTGTCTATAGGAAATCCCTCCTTTTGAGCGCGGTGTGTGCAGGTGCATTGTTGTGGTGGAGCAGTAGTCCGCGGAGCCCAGTGTTTGATCGCTCGTTGCTCATAACAGAGAAAACTTATGGTTAAACACTTGGTAGTATACCATTCGGCGTTGATACTTCTTTGATCGATTAATTATTTATATTTTCGCAATACTTTCTGAGTGTTATCTTCAGAAAAAAAAAATGTGGTTACACGAACGATCCACGAAACTGCAAAAAGTGCCAAAGTCCTAGCCTCCGATCCTAGATAGCTCAAAACGAACAAAAATGTTTGCTTTACAAATAATTGAAATCTTCATAATAGAGTTGTAGACAGTTCCGAGGCAGTCCTTGTGATTTGTGATAATAAACATAGTAAAACCTTTCTTAATCCCTCTGATAATATAGGTTTATTGGCAGGAAACTTCAGGGATTCGTCTTATCTTAATGGAACTGGGTTGCAGTCTTCGTAAACAAGATGAAATATAAAGTTGCTAATTGCCCTTAATAATAGTGTTATAACAACTTTAAGTATATACAAAGGTCCTGAGGCAATGAAATGTATGTAAATGTATTTAATTCGTTTTCGAATATGCAAATAATGATAATAATAATAATGAATTGATACTGGTATAGACCTTCTATAAGTCTAAACATACACACTTAGATAGCCAGATTTCACAATTCATTAATGATTCGAAAGGCCTAGACATTGATCAAAACCATGCCATACTTTTAAACAGAATTTAACGTATTCAAAATACTAAAAACAAATAAGAATCGTCCAAAAGAGCTGAGATAGTCAGCTTTCACAATTCATTAATAATTCGCAAGGCGTAGACATTGATAAATACCATACCATACTTTAAAGCAGAAATTAACGTATTCAAAAAACACTAAAATCAAATAAGAATCGTCCAAAAGAGCTGAGATAGTCAGCTTTCACAATTCATTAATGATTCGAAAGGCCTAGACATTGCCGCCTACTCCATATTTAATTCCACTTTACTCCTACACTCTTAGCCTTTGATTGCCCTTTAGCTGGTATTATCGCCAGAAACTTTGAATCCGATGGAATTAAATCAGATGTTGAAGTATTTATCTTCTAAAGAATAATCTAATTTAAAGGCATGATTTCCATAACACAATTGCACTTGCTTGGTAATTACTTATTTTGGGATCAGAACAATGTATGTGATTGTGGACCCACCTACAGCAAACGTCCATTTTTATAAATATCTCAATCAATCCCTTCTACAACAAAAGATAAGTGTAAGCTAACATGAGCTCAAATTTTAACCGATATTTGTTTAACGAATTGTTTTGGAGTCGGTGCATGATGTCAAGCTTACGTATAAACAGTCTACGTACATCATACTCGTACACTGACTCGGTTTATTTTTTTACCATTTTTAGGGTTCCGTAGCCGAATGGTAAATAACGGAACCCTTATAGTTTCGTCAAGTCTGTCTGTCCGTCCGTATGTCACAGCCATTTTATGCTGTAACTATAAACATCACACTGTTGAAATATGGTAGGAAGATGTATCTTGTTAACCGCTTTACGATTCTTATATAAAAAATAATTACATTTAAGGGGGGGCGGGCTCCCATACATGAAACTAAAACCAAAATTTTTTTTTAGTCAAATCTATGCGTGTGGGTTTTCTATAGATAGGTCTTTTAAAATGACATAGAGGTTTCTAAAACCATTTTCTTTTAAAGTCTAACGTTTCATAGCTAGAGCTAGCTTGTGCTAGCTAGCAAAGCTGTAAAATGGGCTTCCCCTCCAATCTTATTTCTAAACTAAGCGAGTGAAAATTTTGAAAAAAATTTATAATGTAGATCTTATCAAATACTTTCAACGAAAATTGGTTCGGACGGGATCGAACGGGAAGTTTTTGAGATATAGCACATTTTCAACAACCGCAAACATAACTTTGTACTTCATACAAACACTATAAGAAACAAAGTTATATTTGCTGTCAACAAAATATTGTGGTATTTCACTAAGGGGAAGTAAGTGGATTCCCTTATTCAGTTAAAGGTGTCACGGAACCCTCAGTGCGCGAGTCCGACTGGCTCTTGGCCGGTTTTTTTTTTAACGAAAATCTGTGGTTGATCCTACACACATGATACAAAATAGAGTCTCTACGGGTTTTTTGTTTTCTTCTTGCGCTGTAAAATCGTACCGTAATATGAATTACCAAGTAACAATATATACATCTAAGTATAATGCAAAAGTGCCGTTACTAAGCCCGAAAGTTTCTAAGGTTGTTGTTGCCAAGACGAGGATCACGCTCGCTCTCTTTAATTAATGAAGGCTTGACCCGTGTCCAACTTTCTTTAACCTTAAGACCTCTGTGTTCTGTCCTTAGAATGTATATTTGATGGCTATAGGGTCAGAGTTAGTATTGTTGATCTGATGGTAATCACTGGAAGAGTGAAAACGTAATGCTTTCCCAGACCTTTCCCAGACCTTTTCCAATCGTAACAAGATAATTACTATAATTGTCAATGTAAACTTAACAACACTAAAAATGAGTACAAGTCAACACATCGTGCCGGAACAATTTGTTAAAGACATGACACAATCAAAACTTTCATGTAGGAAATATTATAATATGAATATTGTTAAAAGTCACAATATATGTAAATAATATTAGAATATATTAATAGGGAAAGAAAATTAACATTTCATTTTGACTTTCGAATATTGAAGCATGTTCCATACTCCCTTATTAGTCTGAAATTAAATTCCAAATGAGTCGCATGGCCAAATAAGTCCGTTACTAGATTTTACGTCATAACAATTTGAAGAACCTTAGACGTCGTAATATGCAAAATCATAACAAAATAATAAATAATTGTCGAGCTTCATAGACTTAACGCCCTCTGAAGTGCGGAAGTGTACTCCAGTGCTCGGCGCTCACTGCTCAGCTCCCAGAAAGTATGAGACAAAACAGTGTAATAGTTAAAACAGGTTTATTAGCCTGTTTGTGTTTTTATGAATAAGGGTGTAAGTCTTTTGGCGCTTATCCTGAAAATATAAATTAAGATTCACAAATATAAAATAAGAAACCAAAAATTTGCGCACGGGACTCGAATCAGCAACTTCTTGGCCGACCGGGCCAAACGCTCTACCAATTGAGCTACCGTGCTGTCGGTCCGACATTGTGAAATTTGTAGTCTCTTATGGATACGTCATTATGCGTGACGTTTAGCGCAATTAACCCGTCTATTTATGCAACAGTGGACCAAGTAGTTATTCTTTACAGAATAAATTCAACTCGGAAATTGATGACGGAGCGAGTATAGCGATAGCGAAGCGCGAAGGTCGGACCGACGGCACGGTAGCTCAATTGGTAGAGCGTTTGGCTCGGTTGGCCAAGAAGTTGCTCGTTCCAGTCCCGCCCGTGCGCAAATTTTTGGTTTCTTATTTCATCTTTATGATAATAAAATATGACACTGTGAGTGTTCAAAACATTCTAAACCATATAAATTTAGACTTATGCGTCGTGTAGTTTACGCTACGAAGCGGCTACGAATCTACATGTACTAGCTACGTAACTGCGTATCTTTCAATTTCGGTATTCACCGCCGAAATTAACTAAATTATAATATATAATGGTTTCAAATTCTGGCTGCAAACTTAATTTTCGCAATTCCGAAAGCGACAGCCGTTGTACAATGAAAAATATTATTCGAGGTTGGTGTAGCGAGCTCGGAGACCAATAAGGGCACGTTTCAATTTACCGCGGTCCGCGTCATGGTTGTCGAGACATTCGCCTCACGTATGCGACCTTTTTAATTTACCTTCTGCCCTCGGTGTGACGTTTTATGATATCGTAAATAGTGCTAACTAGGTGACTGTACATTTTGTTATATCTTCATTTGGTACAAAGTAATTACATAACTCATACATAACGAATTGATTGACTAATGGGTCACGAATCTCAGTCCCTGACTGTTTAACTGCAACAAGGCTTGAAATGAAATCCTACCTCCATAATTACCTAAGTATGGCTCTAGCAAAATAAACCGAAGTCAATCTAAAGCTATACATTCTCACTCAATGTAATCCTCATTCTCATCATGATGTTAAGTACGTCGTTTTACCGCGCTTTTTTATCCGCCAACCTTCCTACAACAACAAAAATCCTACTCTAGAGTTTAGGAGGACCAATTAAGCGATAGAATAATTAAAAGAGTTCAAGACATCTACATCATTTATAAAACCATTATCCCGACAAGGTGATGGGAGGTTCTGTCAGCGTTTTATAAGTCTTTTTAATGGCCTTTCGATGTTTGCCAGTTACCGGAACAATCTTACATTTTTCATTGCGTTTTATCTTAATTAAAATGTTGCGGAAGCTTCTCTCTTTTACCTTTTGCTGGGATTTCTGAGTCTGACCTACTGTCTTTTATTTTATTTTCAAATTGCTGACATAGCATTGCAGAGATTTCAGTTTGCATATTAAATGCATCTGTGGAATAGTTGTTATATTTTCCTGAGAGGTAAACCAGCTCCTCATCGAACAATTTGCCATAGGTCAATAATATCTCAATTTAATCAGTGTTTGTTCTTATTCATCATCCTCTCTATTTGACTGACCTGCAAACGATTCACGTAGGTAGGTTTATGTACGTACACGAACATATCTTCTAAATTAAGATTGAGCAACGTTTGTATTTTTAATTAATTAAAATTGTGCATGTTAAAGTAAAATAAACATACGTACTTATTTTAGTTACATGTGGCCTATGTTTACGTTTTATCAATTATGTATTAGTTTTGCCTTCACCTTATTACTGAGGTGAGCCTTTGCCCAGAGGAATTTTACATTTCACACACCTTTATAAATACAAGTGACTCGCCCATATAACATCAAGTTAGGCTTAGTGTACACAATTTTAAACAACAAGTCCCATTGGTCATATATATTTTGTTCAGCATAGGGAGCTATAAAACCCACCAAAGTCATTTATATTGTGTAGACTGTAGCAGCAGTGTCGTTTGCATTGCATATTGTGCAATGTGCAGCGCACAGTTTCCACGGTCACGTACCTACTTTGTACACACGCGATTGGCCTGGGTTGCCATGTGCATTTTGTTTGCATCCAGATTTTATTATTTCTGTAAAATTTCACGATGTAGCAGATAAACTTGGTATTGAGAACGTGGTTAGGTATATATACGGAGCTTGATTTTACCCTACCGCATTTTCTAATCCATGCCAAAACTGAACCATCATAAGAAATCATTGTTTTCAATTTATCGTACTCTTAGCTATATTTTTTCGAAAAATGTGTCATTTGAATTGTAACCTGTAATACCTACAACAAAAACAATGTTTTTTTATTAATTGATTAAAAAAAGTAATTCAACTAATTCTCTTCTCCACCAATACATACCTGCATTGAAATTATTTCGACCTTTTTGCTATACATTTCTAACAAATAACTAAAAGAAAGCGAGAGCAAACGAGTATTATATTACAAAGAAAGAACGATTGAGATTTTTTAAAACTTTTTGTGCACGATTACTTACACATTTTTTGCGTGCTCTCATCAGAAAATGAAACTTTATAGAAACATCTATTCGTCAGTTAAAAGCGTAACAATATTAATACAATTTCTAGTGGAAAATGTAAAGTTGGCAAGCTTGTTAGGAGCAGAGCTGGGCGCAGCTGTCCAACTAGATGGAATACTTCCACAAAGAAATGTTACGGCCACTGAGAAATTTATATGTATGGGGAGACTCATGCACGCTTTTGTATCATTTAGGAATACTGGGAGAAACTTTGAAATAAAAGATATACAAGTTTTATGATTCAAATGCGTGTATTTGTCGCAAGCTACTAAGCCAGGTTCCGCTTATTCACATTTGTCGTTACATACCTAAAGAAATTGTGAAGATGTCTTCTTAAAAACTTCCAAATATAATTATCATCTTAAGTCCTTTGATTTTTTTTACGCTTACCCCTTGTTATTCCCTAGGTATCTTGAAAATAGCCATTACCATGAATTATTTAGTACCTTTCCAGTATTCAAGCTTGTAGTTATCATGTAGGTATACGCGGTAGGTTTTCCCGAGGGAATGACACTACTATATCATATTGCCAGAAGCTTATATGTTCATTAACTATGTCGATCGAAACATTATATAAAATTATAAATAAATATTTTTTATTGAACCATATTACAGTCAGGGCTGCTAAAACTAATGTAGTTATTTGAAAAAAACAGCGCGAATTCAGCAGCTGAAAGGGATCCACCCCTCGAATTTCTATGAATAGTATTCAAAATTTAGGCGTTGTGTTTAAATCATCAACGTCATTAACAGCCAAAGGGCGTCCACTGCTGAACATAGGCCCAGCGACCGATCACAAGCAGTCTACATCCAGTTTGCTCCTGTGATCTTTACAATGTATGTCGCCTCAATATAAACATTAACAAATTCGATGTTATTGTAAGATTCTCAAATGCTTGATTCTTTCATAAATCCAGATTCTTTATTCATTGTTATCCCTAGCTGTCCGGCCAGCAATTTATCTGCTTAAGCTACATTAATTTTGAACACAATGCTTTGCTTCCAGATTGACGAATATTTTCCTCATAATATTTGGGTATTCTTGGGATTGCTCTATTGTGCAGCTTTCCATGTCCTTGCGAAGATGTCAATGAAGATTTTTTTTAAACAGAAGCAACAAAACGTTTACATGAAGGTAGCTAGGGGTACCTAGGTAGATATTTATTTGAACTCGATGACAATGACTAAGATGGTGAGAGAGATTGATGAATGTATGAAGATTGATTTTAAATTGATATTTTATGATTATGATTGATAACAGAATCGCTGCATTTTTGTAATAAGTTTAAGTAATGTAATAATGTTACAAGTATATAGTACTTTAAAAAATAGTTAATTTTAAGGAACCTTCTCCATTAACATGACACTGTAGGCATCCTTATAGTGGTTAATTGTTTTCGAATTATTAATATGGACAATATTTTGTGAATGCTACAGTTTAATAAGCAGTTCAGTCAGCTTCATTGGTCATAATAATGTCTAATGACCGCAAGAGAGCATAAACGGAGCTTAATTTCCTCAAAGAAAATGAGAGTTGCGGTATATGAGGGCTGCTATTAATAACCTCATATCCTGTATAATCACCGGTCTCCTATAATTGGGGCTTATCTCGGCCACCGTGTAATCTGCTAGTTTACGATGTGGCCTGGTAGGTGGCACCGACGGTCGGATTACAGCGTATACTACCCTTGATTGGAATATTGGATGTCATTGTTCAGTTGAGACCCCAGATTATAGTTTTTGAAATATAACAAGCCGCTGATCGGGTAATCCCTCGACAGGTAAATATTAACCACGTAAAATCACAGTACAGTATACGAAAATGATGAAGATATGTACCAAAGAGCTGGATTCTATCATAGCTTCACTTTATCACTCAGGTCGTCCACTGATTATGTAGGTTGCAGAATAAGGTGCTCCTTTGATTCAGCAGTTGCGTATCTTTAAGACCAACATTTTTTTTATAATAAGATAGGTAGTTTCTGGTCGTATCTGTTAGGTGATTTTCATTCAATTAACTTAGGTTTGGATGCGTGATCGAAAGTAATGGTAAACTGTCTTTACCAACGGTTGATATTTACGATAGTGCGGGTTTTAAAGACAAATAGTCTTAAAAATAGCCATTCTGACATTAGGTTAGGGTATTTTTTAAACACGCGTAATGTTAATTATTCCACCGCTGGTAACGACATTTTACTATTATTATCAATGAGAAAATTGGGCCTTAGTACGTAGTGATTACTACCCACAGTGTTGCTGGCTTTAACTAAGTACTATTTATTATGCTTGTCTTATATCTGAGCATCCGAAGAAAACCAACCCAGGAAATTCGAGACGTGACAAGCTAATTTATACCTCAAAAATAAGGCATTTTTACGCTTCCAAGAACGTAATAACAAGGTTTGGAGCCGAGCGAGGCATAATTATCATTGTCCTCAATATATGAGGTTGGTACAGTATACGGTGCAAATACATTTTATGACAAAACATCAGCGGAGTAATATTTTTAAAGCAAAAATCTGTCACGCAAAAACGTTTTGTTAGTTTAGTTTGGTCTAGGCTACTCGAATTTTGTGTGCCCTTGGTGGATCTTAGGTTTTTAGGGTTCCGTAGCCGAATAAAAAAAAACGGAACCCTTATACTGTCTGTCTGTCCGTCCGTATGTTACAGCCACTTTATTCTGAATTAAATCAAATCAAATCAAACCATACATGAAACTAAAATAATAAAAAAATAGTCAAACCTATGCGTGTGGGGTGTCTATAGATAGATCTTTTAAAATGATATTGAGGTTCCTTAAACCATTTTCTTTTAAAGTCTAACGTTTCATAGCTAGACGCTTCCAAAGTGGTAAAATGGGCGTCCCCCCCCCCCCATCTAACTTCTAAACCAAGCAAGTGTAAATTTTGAAAAAAAAGGAATGTAAATCTTAACAAATACTTTCAACGAAAATTGATTCGGACGGGATCGAACTAGTAGTTTTTGAGATATAGCACATTTTCAACAACCGCAAACATAACTTTGTACTTCATACAAACACTATGAAAAACAAAGTTATATTTGCAGTCAACAAAATAGTGTGGTATTTTACTAAGTAGAAGTAAGTGGATTCCCTAATTCAGTTAAAGTTGGCACGGAACCCTGTGCGCGAGCCCAACTCGCACTTGGCCGGTTTTTTTATTAGTGCGATTAAAGTTTGCATATGACGTCTACTGGATAGAGTGGGAAACGGATGCAGATATCTCTTGACAAAGACCGCCGTCTCGTAGATGTAGAGCGAGGGCACTGTTAATATTTTTAATTCCTTGAAGTGTGTTTTGCAACTGTTCCTCCACTTCAAGGATTTTATAGCTCTGATGCATTTCTTTTGTGCTCTGTAAACTTGCAATTTATCAATGCAGTTGCCCCAGAAAATAATTCCGTATCTTAAAATGGATGAGATACATCCGTGGTAAGCTGTTAGTACCATTCCGAGATTTGAAACTCTTTATAATTACCTTATTGCATAAACAAATTTGTTCATACGTGTACACAGCTCGTTCATATGAGTCGTCCATAAGTAATATTAGTTTTAGTAAGTATAAGTACTGAAACTATAAGTATTCCACAGTTGAAACTTGTTTCCTGTTAACCGCTTTACGATTCTCCTACAAAAATAAATAGTCTATTTAAGGGGGGGAACATGAACTCCCATACATGAACCTAAAACCTATTTTTTATTATTAAAGCTGTGCGTGTCTATGAATAAGTCTTTTAAAATGACATCGGAGTTTCGAAAACCATTTTAAGTCTAACGCTTGAGAGATAGACAAGTAAGATAAGAAAGTGGTAAAATCCCCCCCTCCTCCCACGCATCTAACTTTTAAAATAAGCGAGTGTAAATTTTAAAAAAAAACGTAATTTAGATCTTGACAAAGACTTCGAACGAAAATTGATTTGAACGAAATCGATCTAGTATTTTTTGAGGTAGAGCACATTTTCAAAAACCGCAAACATAACTTTGTTATTGATACAAATTCTATGAAAAACTAAGTTATATTTGCTGTCAACAAAATGTTGTGGTATTTTGGCTATGTGGAAGTAAGTGGATCTCTCATTAAGTTAAAGTTGGCACGGAACCCTTAGTGTACGAATCCGACTCGCACTTGGCCGGTTTTTTATGTAACAACTGTATGCCTATTCGTCTTGGGTAAATGACATAAGTACGTTGAATACAAATACACAGCTGATGAAATTCTGTATGTATTCAATGTATAACCGCAAAAACTGAGACCAAAGTAAATAGCTTTTTGAGATCATTGCATATCGTTCAAACCCTTGCCTTTGTGGGCAAATATTAAATTGCTTATGAAAAGTGGCTTGTCTAGTCTATGAGCAAAAACATAAAATATGGAAATACACATACATGAATCAAAGGGAAAGGTCAACTCGACAGATGTTGTACTGGTTTACATACAAATGTCTCGGGCCAATCGTTTGAGCCCGAATATATCAGATGTTTAGCATAAATTGTTGTGGAAATAACATACCAGAGCATACCAGATGGGAGCAACCTGTACCATTCTGTATTCTCGTGTAAGTAGGTAGGTAAGGTAACGTACTTGTAAAGTGCTTGATCGTGTTCTTGTTAATGTGAATATACTCGTACATTCGTTGGAAGGGGCCATAGACTGTTATACAGTTTTGAAGAAACTAGTACCTACGTAACCGCTATAACGTTCAACCGTATCTTACTATTGTGTCGCCAATACTTTGTACCTATTTTAAGATACCAGATGAAACAAACTTTACCAATAAACTTCATTCATTCAACCTTAATGTGCTCTGTAAAGTCCATTTGTCTTTGCTAGATGAATATTGTAAAAAATCTTGATATTCTTTAATGATATTTGGGGGTTTTCTTGAAACCCACAACAGATTCATTATAAAATAAGATAAAGACAATACTCACAACTTACACACGTAATTCATCTTTAAATACCGAGATCTTTTTATATCATAATGTAAATTAATTTTACTCACTGATATAAGCTGATATTATTTTAAAAGTTATAAAATCATTCTTTTCATTATTGGAGTAGCAAAAAAACGGAATGTAATTACTTTGAGAACTGCTGCCGTTTGATGATTATTGTTAACCTATATTATGATTTCTATGATGTGTACAGCAGAATCAAGTTAATTTGAATGAACTCTTCCTAGATATTATGTTTTTATTTTACTTTACTAGATTAAATCGATTAGGTGAAGGATTAATGGAATATAAGTAACATTTATGCATTAACATACCTCATCTGTTATGTTAAACGGAGCTACATCGCTCGTGCTAAACATAAAATCAAGTTAACTACATAATACGTAAATTAATAATGTAGCTTTCTGAATGCCTCGTCTGGAGCCGGATTCGTGTTTCTGCACTTAATTTGTCGGATGTCGGAAGTAATTTAGGTTCGTAGAATACAAACTAGTGAGATTCAACATTTCTGAGAAAATTTAATACTATCTTTCCATGCTGAATTTGCAACGACGAGAAGCATACAAAGTGTATCATGAGATTCTCTATTCACATTTCATTTTAGCTACAGTCTGCAAACGAATTAGACGTAGCGTAGTTGCTCTAAGAGTTAAATTATGCTTGTTAAGTTTAATTATACGTCAACAACTTTTTGATTATGTTGAGGTGTAGAAAAGGTGACTTTAATTCAACTTTTAATCAATTGGACAGGTAAAAGTTAAAAAGTTGTAAAGAGAGTTATTTTTGTATGTTCATATTATAGCAAAATGCAGGTATAAGTTATTTCAACAAAAAAACTTTATTATATCCTCGTACGTATAATATGCCTAAGTGCTGTCAAAACTATCAATTTAGTTAGGCACTGATTGATCTTTTAAAGCCATGTAATTTGGAATGAAACGAATCTAAGTGGAACCTATAAAATTAAAGGACCGCCAGGTTTAAAGTTCAGCACGTAATACTTAAACAGACAGTTGTGACAGATTTTCCCACTAAACATTACTGGATATTGAAATTGAGACCGATCAAAATAGGAAATAGTTCAAAAAGATTTTCATAAGTAATTTGATAATAATCATCTCCACCCAAGGTTTGAAATCTAGA
Source organism: Pyrausta purpuralis (assembly GCA_963924145.1). Classification (NCBI taxonomy): domain Eukaryota; kingdom Metazoa; phylum Arthropoda; class Insecta; order Lepidoptera; family Crambidae; genus Pyrausta; species Pyrausta purpuralis. Next base: position 17,644,320 of record OZ001650.1, read on the forward strand.
TTAAGTTTAAGTTTAGTTAGTAAAGCTTACAGCTGTCTTTAATTGGTTAAAGTAAATTTTCTTCAAAACATACACAATTGTGAATTCAACCGCTGGTATCGGCAGTTTCCCATTACTAAAGATAAATAAATAAGGCCATACGTGTTATTTATTGTGAATACAAAGTTATGGAAAAGTTAAACTAACGCCAAACTATCACGCAGAAAAAGCTTACTGTGTCTTGATATCTTGCAGTAACGTATAAGTTGTTGCTTAGGCTTCGAATGAATAAGATCACATGCTGTTTCCTTGGTGTTCCATTAACCCACTTATTACGGAAATATTATGCTTCAAAACCATAAGGTCCTATGTATAAAATTGGAACAAAATTTGTTTGTTAATTATATCTATTGCTTTATATAAATATATTTTTTAAATTTAAATGTTATTATAAAAATGTTAATATGAGTTTCAGGGACACAGAAAAGTATAGTTTTTACTAATTTGGATTTGAAAAAAAATATTAAAGTGATAACTTGTAAGCTACTTGATAAAACTACATGTCCTTTCTTATAACTCAGGTGATCTTAACAAAGATCAGTAGTAATAACTGGGTTAAGATATCAGCAACAAAAGATGATACTGGATAGCCCATTGGGACACCATCAAGTTGTACACAGAAGTTATCCTCCTCCAGTAAATAGTCGGATGTTAGGCAGTGCTCTAATGACGGAGTGCATGCGTTGAGCGAACCTCCGTCGTCTAACCGCTTAAGTTTTAGAGGATAAACCGGGACGAAAGAAGGGAGTCCGACATAACCCACTGCCCTCTTGCGGGATCTGGGTATGCATAATTTCCTCCGCGAAAAAGATGAAGCATACACAATCCATAACAATCTCTCTGCATGATCTGAAGGTATCATTGACGTTCATAAGTGGCATATTATGTCCTAAATCGAATAAAGAATATTTGAATTTTGAATTTTTGAATTTTGTATGACTGGGAGAGAATGCTATTAGCATTAGGTCCACCTTTTGGACACTTTCATTTGTGCAATAAAGTTTTTAAATAAATAAATAAGAAGTAAACGGGTTAAATCCAATAGTTCCGCATATTTCTACGGCATGTCCGATTCAATAAACTTATTTTTCGTGATTTCAATGCAGTCCTGTACAAGTATGCTTGTAAATCATAACCATTGTCTCGTCACCTTTAATTGCATGTGTTTAATATCACTGATGAACTACAAATCCTTCACATTTGTTGTTGTTACTCCTCGTAGCTTAGATAATGTTTAGCTACATGCTAAGCCAATCTATAGTTAGATGTATCTATTTGGCTCACAATAGGCCGCAGAGGAATATCAGTCTTATGAATTCCTATTCATTAGGCAATCCATGAGACAGCACTGTCTTAAAGTTATACCAATAGGAAATTTTCAATTAAAGATAAGTGTAAGTAGTAGCGATGCCTCGTGACTATAGTCTGTGTTTATTATTGATAGTCTAATATTAACATAGAATCTTGACATTTCTTATTCACGAAACGATTCATTCATGAATAAGATAAAACACTAAACTCAATACCTACATCTAGGCAATAAATCGTTAAACACCGAAGTCTTTTTAATATAAATTAGTTTCGTTTGCTGTTAATACTTTAAAAAATATATAAAGATTGTTTGCAATATTGGCATAGCAAAGAAAATCGGGCTTTACGTTCCACGCAAAAAATACATTTGTGCTAATTTTGATCCCCGTTTTCCGGTATATCTGGGATCAAAACTATCTCATGTCTTTATAGTATCTATCATTCAAGTTCATCAAAATCGGTTCAGCCGTATAATCATTTCATTGCATTAACAACACTTTACCTTTTTTTAAACTATAAATTTAAGTTGAAATTTATAATATAAGAGATTGTTACAAAGTCCTAATATTCACGGTAATTTACCAACAAAGGCTCATACGTTTGTACAAACATAAAATGTTTAACCAAACGTTACTTTTGAACTATTCGTGTTTTAATTTATGAGCTGTAATTAGCGGAGTAACGATGTACTTTATAATAAACATCAAAGAAGTCACATATTTATACCTCTATATGTATAAGCGAGAAAGTTATCTTTAATTTAGTTATAATTTGCATAGAAAAGATCACCTTAATTATTTGCACAACTTTGTCAAAACACAAAATTAGGACCGTTCCAATGTTCCATTTTAAAACTTATTCTGCTTTTCAAAATAAGCAAAACCTAATTAACACTAATTACGTTGAGGATATGCTAAAAATATCACTAAGGCACCGACACACTAAATCCACTTTGTACATTCACAATTTCTTAAAACCCTCCTTTATTTATTAATACACTACAATTGTATACTAGAACGTATTCTGTTCTAGTAAGTCAAGGCAGGCCTGTGGACAAACGCTGTATATTCCCTGTGGGCCATTAATCAATGTTTTTCCAACATCCCCCGCGTGTCACTGCGCCCGTAAATCAACTTCTTGCTTTGTAAAAACGATATACCAACGCTAAACAAAACAATACCCTATGCAAACCGTTGAAGGTTCTAAGCATCGTTGGCGAAGGGTTGATTAGCGCACGATGAATGGCCGGTCTCCTGAAAAAGAATTTGAATCTTTACTCAATGATTAACAATAAGTTGTAATTGCATTGCATAGTTAAATACCTGTACAGTTGACTCTATTCGGTCTGAAATAATCTTAAAAGTTGTTTGTTATATACTTTAGTAAAAGTAGGTATACTTTATACGCTAAGTTTTCATATTTGTCATTATTGTAGATAGTAGTCGTCAAATTAAAGTACCAAAATTATGTTATCACTTCTAAAAAAATCAAAAGGTCTCACAACGCCATCTAGCGACCTGAAAATCAAGCGCGTGACTAGAGAGTCTAGAAGAACTCTTGTTTGCAAAGGTTTCAGAGCAGCTAGTGTGCTTTTATTAGCATTTCTACTGGTAACAATAACATTGGATTAACGGGTGATAGAGGACGGTTCTAAGAGCAAATTACCCGTAATGTACCCACTTATCTAAGCCACTACGCTGTTAAAATTATTTGATACAGTACAAAATCATAATCTTCACGCTTCAAGCACGCATTCCGCGTCTTATTCAAATTGACAACTTAATGATTGGCAATTTATTTACCATTTTTTGGGAGTTTGGTAGAAACTGCGTTCAAGTCGTGAAAAGGATTAGTCAAGCTAGGAGTACCGTTTCTTTTTACGCAAACAATACTAGTTGAAGTAACTAACTATACTAAACATCGCTTTTGTGAAGTCATTTGGTAATCGCGGGAGAAGCGGTTGTTTGAGCGATCACATCATTGAAACAACCGCTTCGCACACGTTCACCTCCTTAAAATCACTAGTAGCACTGCTCTTAATCTAAATCTCCGAGACAAACGTAATCTTATCTGTGACGCGTCTGCGCAAGCGGCTCACCTGTCAGTCGAGCGCTCGATGGCGGGGACAACAGAGGCCGCGCGACACTCGGTCAGGGCCCCGGGGCCCGGTTCACCCCCTAGTGACCCCCTAGAGGAGGCCCTGGAACTGCTAGGCCCATTCGGCCTCTACCAACGCTATACACTCGTCATGCTGTGCATACCTGGAATTTTTGCGGCCATGTACTCTCTGAACTACGTGTTTGTGGCTGATCTGGTTCCGTTCCGGTGAGATTTTTGAGGTGTCGATTATGTGTTTGGTTTCAGGATCTAAAGAAAGAGATATCGCTAATTAAAACCTGTAAACAGCGGTTCAATGTGATGCTGTAGAGTAAGTAGTAATGCAGTGAAGGTTATAACATCTAAAGAAGTTTAATGGTCATCAGTGAAGTATCTAGCAATCGTGCAACTTTTAAATGAAGGATTACTAGGACATATGAGCAATATTGTACAACTCGTGAGCATTTGGTTAGCATTTCAATGTAAAATTACGATGATTTGCGTTTATATTCCTACTATACCTATGTCTGTATCCAATAGATGCATGTGCAATGGCATTATATCTACAACCATGATGAGGAGCGACAACACACATTAGATACAGATTGTTTATACTTTATACATACTCATAATGCAAAATCACTGAAGCCTAAACAAATCTTACTCTACATTCGAACTATGTACGAGTATTGTCTGACTAACTGCCCTGTTGGCGCAGCGGTAAGAGGGTCGCACTTTAAAGCGACGGCAGCGCCAGAGGTCCCGGGACGGGCCAAAAATATATACCTCGGTATTTCTGTTCAGAAATTCTTAGGGTAGCCCGGAGTTTGTAAGTTGGCGGTGTTTTACCCCCGTGCCTCGGAAAAGCACGTAAAGCCGTTGTTCCTGCGCCTGATCTCTCTCCGGTCGTGTCATATTGCTGTCCCATTGGGCTTTGTGTTTGAGAGGAATAGAGAGTGCACCTGTGTTTGACACACACTTGTGTACTATAATATGTCCCGCGCAGTCGGTTAGTCGTAGTGACTGGCCACCGTAGTCGAAATCGGCTAGGGGGACAACTACTACTACTGTCTGAGTAACTTACTAGTAAGTATGTATGTACACCCTTCCCATCATTTTTTGTTGAAATGCAACTGAATTTGCACTGTATCAGTGCAAATTCAGTTGCATTGATAATTGGATGATAGGCAAAATAACATTAGACTAGGCGTTCGTCTTACCGTCAAATAATTAAATCAGTAGCATAGGTAATAAAATATAATAACACAATAGAAAAGCCACCTGTACACTATGCAGTGTTTAAACAGATGAAACAACCCATTGTCATGCTAAATCATAACAACTCTCATTGAAGCTGAGAGCTGCTTGTTTAAAAGCAATGGATGATTATTTTAAACATAGACAAATTATAGTTAAAAATAATAACCAAAGTAGATGCTTTCAAAATTGATTGTTTGTTACACCTGAAGTCGTATATGAATAATATTTTATACCATCATAAAGGTATGCCACGTTTTGTATAATTGTTACCTCTAACCAAAATAATGAAAGGCTATACTCGTAAACGTTTATTCTTTCGATAAAAAAAACAACCCAAATCATTGCAACACTAGAGGTAACTAACTAAACTGCTAAATTCGGGTCTTAAAATACTCATTCAGATGCTGTTACATAAATTACTGAATAAGCAAATAATAAACAGGAGAATAATGAGCGCTGTGACTTTCACTTGCTTTTTAAAGTATTTGATGACCACAATAATCCAAAGTAAAAGTAATATTTTATTTCAAATTCAGAAACCTCGTGGTCTTGTTTATTCTCACAAGTAATCGAATTTGTGCGCTCCCAAAAGAACCTGGGAGGCAATTCTCGTGCAATTTGTATACGAAAAAATTCACCGATAGAATTTTCTGTCAGAAAAAAAATGTTATTGATTTCACAGTGTCACGATTTGATTTCTATGTTAAGTCCGTTTCGTTTTGCTTGTCGAATATTGTAAACAATCTTTGCATCCTTTTTGGCGAAATAATTCATTTTAAAAATAAGATAAACACAAAACTCACTAACTGCATAGGTAATTCATCGTTTAGCACAAGACCTTTTTAAATCAAATAGTAAATGATTTTTACTCATTGATATTATTTTAAAAGTTATTAAAAGATTGTTTACATTATTCGACTAGCAAACAAAAACGTACTTAATTTAGATTTTGTTTATGCGATAGTTTTCTTACTTGATTTTTTAGATAAAACGATTAACATCGCAATCAAATTACCACACGAAAAAAGTTCGATTGCCGCGAGAATTGATCTCCCGTTATCCCGTAATAAAAGACAGGGGATAGAAAACATAAAAAATGGTTACATGTTACTAGCGCGTTTTGAGTTTCCCCTCCTGTCGCAGCGTGATGTTTTATCAAGTCTTAAGCCTTTCTTGATGAATAAGCTACCCAACACAAAAATATTTTTTCAAATCGGTCCAGTAGTTTCCGAGATTAGCGCGTTCAAACAAACAAACAAACTCATCAGCTTTATAATATTAGTATAGATTAAAATAGACACTATCGGTAATTAATATCAGAAAGTAACTCTCATTATCCTCGATCATCAGCTGCCGCAATCTCTAATCGGTGGTAGGTACGTTATCTGAAGGCTTACGTATCGCTACCATCAGACTGATCACTTGCAATTAACTCATTATTATTAGTTATTTAAGATAGAAGCAAATCCTTTGCCATCATTTCGAGTACCTATATAAAAATGTATAAATATGCTCTTTTTTTATCTTACGCGGCTCATCAAAGAGATACTATTGATTATTTTCATCTGTAAGTAAAAGTAAACTGCTTATGGATTGAAATGCAGCGTGTCGCCTATGATAAGAGCAAAATATTAATCAATGATTCTACTGAGTATATACATAATTACCTTGACCTGGTCATAATGCTCTTAAGGATCGTTTTTTAAAACGTCAGATAAGAAATGTTCGTCAGCAAATAATTGCTGACAAATATTTATTTTTATATGTCATTTTAAAATTGGTCTAACCTGACGTTGGTCATCGACCCTCAATAAGTATAAAACGACTGATTTTAAATTTACATTAATGCTTGCTGTGCTGACAAATAGGTGACGTTTTCAAATTGGGCGTTTTGAATTATATCTCTTATTTGATGTTGGTAAATCGGGCCTAAAATGTTTTTTACTCAGAGATATAGTACTTCAAAGTTGTAATCCCTAATCAATAATTATCAAAATCGGTAACTTGTTGTAGTAAATGACAATATCGAATCGAGCTCTATAACTGGACAGATTTGTTTGCAATACATTGCTGGTTTTATTTATTTTGTTAGAAAATAATAGTAAATTTATTTTTCTATATAATAAAATAAAACCGTTAAGAATTGATTACTGGTTACACCTTGTCGTGAAGCGACAAATGTGGAGAAGTAGAAGAAGGTAAAAGAAAGAGGTAGAAGAGGGAATAGAATTTATATTAAAACAAAAAAAATACAGTACCGAAATATGAAATGAGGTGATGTCTGTATGAATGTAAGTAAAGTGCAGTGGGCGTGAGTAAGTATCTTCAAATCTTCAATAAGTATTGTCCTGGAGGCAGCAAAGGGCGGCGTCGGAGTGCAGGGCCGACACAGCGGAGGTAGCAGCGACGCCGATGTGCAGCGGTGACAGGCGCCGTGAAGAGCAGCGACGCCGATGTGCAGCGGTGACAGGCGCCGTGAGGGAGTGACTCACAGCAGTAATGAGGGTAACGGGCACTAAATAGAAAATGTTATGATCAGTTGGAGTGCCAGAAGTACTTGGTCTCGGATCCTCTTCCGAGAAGGAGACAGGTCCCTCCCCTAGAGCGAGGAGGTGTTACTGCAGTCAATGGGCTCGGATACTCCTCCGGTGTCCGGTCCCTCCCCTAGCGTGAGGAGGTGTTTCAGTAGTCACCGGCGGTTCTTCAAGACTTCTTGAGGGAAGATGTAGAGTGTTTATTTCTTGAAGTATAATAGAACTGTTCGAGCTTAGAACTCGGAATCGAATGAATTGAATGAAAAAAATAAAGGCTTATATAGGGGACCTAGGCCGTTCAAATTTAGATCGAGATAGGTTCAAAAATAGAACATGAATACTGGTGGTTTACAGAGGATTAAACCCGAAAAAGTAATAAACTTTGATAGAAGTTGTCAGACTTTGAAAGATATTGTCATAACAACCATGTCAATAAAGATAAAAATATGTCAAAAATCAAGCAATTTATAAAAATAATCAGGTAAAAGAATTATCACCCAATGCAAATTAAAGGAAAATTGCAAACAAAGGTAAAACACAGCTATTTTTACAGTATTATGTACAGAAAAGTAGAATAACAGAGCTTTGAAAGTTTGACATTTTTAGATTCACAATAAATATTGTTCAAAAAGGATTAGAAAACATCAATAATCCAAAAATACAGAGTAATAGTATAAGAAGAGTAGAAAGGCAGGTAATGCCTATAGTTTAATGTCTACAGTACGACTTTTTAAGGAGAAAATACGAACTGCGTTAAGGTAGATAGAATCTATGATTAAGTCTAAGTTCGTGTTTACAGCAAATGAACCAGCAATCTTTGGATGGAAAAAGGAAATGAAAGCATGGAAAAACAAAGATAATGTGATGAAAATGTTAATGTGGATCCGATGAATACTAAATATATTAAGGTACTCAATTTATTACACGTTATACATGTACAACGGTACAACCTGAAAATTTGCTCCTTTTACAGGCCATAGCCTGTTTGATGATGCCATCATGAATGCTCGATCTCTCAATAAGGCTTGATTTTACCAACGTCAGATAAGGAATATTCGTCCAATAAAATAGATACAATACGCTTAATTTCATAACTTTACCTATTTTTCAGCAATCATGTATGTAAATTACATTTTAAAATAGGTCATTTAAACTGTTACAGTGAGATAAGTTGTATCTACATTGGTAAAATCGGTTCTAAGAAAATGAAGTATCGTTGCTACGGAAATATCTTCCAGCATCTAAAAAGGTTGCATCATTCTGTATCCGCCATAAAATTATTATCTAGGAATATTAATTTTATGTTATCCGCAGATAAACATTCAGCGAGTTTCTAATGATATCTTATATCACGCGATATAAAATACACAACAGAAACAATAATTTGGCCTGTTATTACTTGACTGTATAAAGTTTGATACTAGGTTTAAATAATTTAATCTCATAAAAACAGTTCACTTATAGTGAGATACACAGAATTTATATAATATATTAACAATGCCTCTTAGGAGCTCTAAGGTGCATAGAGTAAAGGCTGTTTAAAAAATATGCCTTTAACTTAGACTTATATAGATTTAAAATTTTTCGTAACAATATCAATATCGTTTTTTCACTAACTCTTTGGAGTTTGTTGTCATAAATAAAAAAATGTAAATTTGATTGAATCTGTTAAGTGTTATTACAAGTTTGACTTATCACAGATAACGAAGTGCAAGTTTTTCTTGTTTCCAGATGCGTAGTTCCTGAGTGTGAAGGCATTCAGTCAGACTTCGCAAACGAAACTGCGCAAGCGCTGCTCCCAGACTCGCAGCAGTGCGTTCGCTACGCGCCCCTTCAGCCTGAAACCGTTTCCTGCGAGAGAGTTCTATACCATGCATACCAGACAATCGCATGCGACAAGTTCATTTATAAAAACCATGACACTATCTTTGCTGAGGTAAGTAAGGCTCGCAGCTTGGTCATTGTCAAATCACTTTTATTATTACTGTTAAATCGTATAATCATTATTTGTTGCATGTAAATACTTTTTTCTGTTTCCCATCACACACTTGGTATGTCTGTCGCAGCCATCTGGTCAAATCAGCCAGTTAATTGAATGCCAGTTAGTCAAATGGCCAGGCCGATGATTAATTCGACTAGACACCCTAAGCATTTGACGACTTGGCGTATTAAAAGTTAGCTTATTGAAGATGACTGACCTTGTTCAGTCAAATGATTCTTGTTGTTGTTTGCAATTTTACGTAAAATGAAGCTGTCACTGTTCATTTTCAAAATATTTTACAAATATGGAGGTCACAAAATAATAGATTTCCCGAGTTTGTAATTTAAAATTACTAAATACGATCAACAACAAAAAGGTAAGTTTATTTTGTACGAGTAAAGTCGTACATTTTATAAGTTTTAACTTTATGTTTACTATGCACTTTGGCCAGCTGCGCTGATACCTGATTTGTGTTGAAATTTGATTGAAAATCAGTGCAAAAAAGCATTCGGCAATAACACATCTTTATCATTAAATCACATCAGCATATGCTTTTTTTGCAATGTTTGCAAAATTCTGAACTTGAAGAAACCCTACCTAATTCGTCTTTATCTAATTTAACTAAATGACAACACGACGTGTCAGTCATCTGGCTTAACGTTGCGTTCAACGACTTGGCTAGTTGACGTTCAGCCATTCAATTGCATGCCGGCGTTTAATAAAATGACTAGTCATTTTATCAACTGACTGATTTAAGCAGATGGCTGCGACATAAACATTGCCACCGCGTGACTAAATTTATTTATAGCCTACCAAATTTCCTATCTATGCATTCTCCTATCCGTTATGCTATACATATAAATTACCTATGTCTGGAACTATATAGTTTCAATCACACGATCAATAGTTTTTTTTAAATATCTAGATACTTTTCTCACCCTCTTTAACTGTAAGTTAATGATGATGCGGCCAAAGTATTCTTTAAAAATCGTCCGCAGTGGAAACTTCACCTAACTCATTGCAGTGAATTCCATTTAGTCGTTTTGTCTATCTCCTCAGTTCGACCTCGGCTGCCGTGAGTGGAAGAGAACACTCGTCGGCACAGTGCGTAACACTGCCCTGCCTTTTGCGCTACTACTCACTGGATATATCTCTGACACGTAAGTATGCACAGTTTACATTACAGAATAAAATAAAACTTTAGGAGGATCATTTAATCACCACCAGCTGTTATGATAACAAGCACTTGCAAAGGATGCTACTGAACGATAAACCAATTCTTAGATTAATTATCAAATAAGCTTTGGTAATGTTAGCCTGTAACGTCCCACAGTTGGGCAACGGCCTTACCTCAACTATGAGGTGGTTCGAGCCATACTCCATCACGCGGACTTATTGAGGGTTAGTCGCTGCTTTGCAAACACGAGGTTTAGATGTTATCAAGCCGCCCTTCAGGCCCATGACTAGGCTTAACGACTAATGTCAAGCGATATTAGCCGGGACCGACGGCTTAACGGGACTCCCGAAGCACGGAGATGCTCGTGATATACGTCATTTATATGGTCGGAATGGTCACCCATCCAAACACAACCGCGCTGTAGGTTGCTTCACTTCGGTATCACTACCGAAGCGCTGCTTCCACTGCGCTACGAGCACCTCTATCTAGCGAAAATAAGCTTTGGGATCCATAGTATTTCATGCTTTAGATATTAGGCTGACAGTAGAAAGAAGGTGATTTTTGTTTGAAGGGCAAGGACGCAAAAGTACTTAAAGAAGTAACGTAGCTCGTTTTGGAGGAGTTTGAGTGAAGAGCCCTGTTTCCTACCATATGTACTTGTCATCGATATATTGTAAAAACAGCGCGATTACTATAACGGTTTTAAATCCATTAGGTTGTAATCTGTCGATTTATTGTGAGCTGTGCCAAACTTTATTCATTATAAGATAAACTGAAATAATTAAACACCGGGCAAAGTGGTGGGTCAAAATAGGTGTTAGGTTGACATGTACTTACCAAAAAAGCATAAATGCTAAAACCATGTCGAGCTTGATCACAATAAATCAACAGATTATAACCTAACGGCTTTAAAAACGTTAGATTATATTCTTTCGGATTTTACAATACTACGGTGACATATTTATTCATCTACCTACCACATTTTCTTTCACACTATCGCAGATACGGGCGACGCTTCGCGTTCTGCATATTTGCGGCATGCGCAGGAGTGCTCGGCATCGCGAAGGCGCTCTCCGTAAGCTACCAGATGTACGTGGCGTTTGAGTTCTTCGAAGCAGCCCTTGGGTACGGTTTTAACAGTGCTGCATACGTCATGAGTAAGTCTATATAGTACTGTTTTAATATCATATTATTCTACATAAGGTTTTATGTGTTCTCCTCGCATCGCGAAAGCGTTTGTGAGGCAGCCCTTGGGCTGTATATGTCATGAGTAAGTTTATGATCTTCAACGTCCTTATTAGCCGTAAGATATGAAATGTATAAACATATATGAGTAGACTAGATTAGTCCTTTCGCACTTCTTAGATACATCCCCCTCTCGTTTTTAGCATTTTCTGTTATTTTACAGAAATTTCAAGTCTACAATTTTATTACACGAGTAAAAATTGATTATACTATTACATTAGCCATAATTATATCTACTCTAAGCCACCAGTTGATCTTACCAACCATTTCAATCTTACCAACTTATCAAGCGATCAAAACTTCACTCACAATTACGAAGTGATGATAAAAATCTGCGTTTAATACGCAAAATACCATCTATATTAGATAACTTATATGCCTACTCTCAAACGGTGATCACCATACAAGAAGTGTCACATGCATAGTCCATGTTCAATATCACATCAAAAGCTAAATAGCTGTTATTTAACATAATTAATCCAACACACGTGGCAAGAAGATAAGTTTAAAGAAGGTCAAATGACTATGCATTGCATCAATGACTGTGTGTAACCAGTTACTTATCTCTAGTCTTCGCTCTTAGCAACAAAGCGAACACATCTGTGGAATCCGTTGACGATAGATAAAGATGACTTAGCGTAGGTTAGGAAACTGCACGAGTTATTTATCTTATATGAAGTAACGGTTTATCGATGCGTGAGATAAGGTTGCTTGTTTTCAGACTATTTCGTTGTCTGCTATCACTTCTAACTGCCTGATGTCAAATGCACGCCAGAGTGGACTTTGATTTTTGTACCACCAATGCTGAGCCTTTCCGACTTAAGTGTAATTCCTTACTTTTAGTCAATTAGTCTTAGAATCAATTTTACCAACGTCAGATAGGAGTTATTCTACCGAAAAGGTATAAAACGGCTAATTATAAAATGCCATTTAGGAAAATGTATGCTGACAAATAGGTGACGTTTTAGAATTCGGCGTTTTGTATTGTAGTCGACGAATATTTCTTATCTGAAATTGGTAAAATTGACTCTTAAACTCTTAATTTGAAACTTTGTTATGAATGTAGTTTAATTTCCGTTGAATGAATTCATTTTCTTTCTTTGTTTTTTAAGATCACAGTTAGCTAAGTGCCCTAAATCAAAATGTGGTGAGCTATTAATAGAGACTTATGATTTGCAAGCGACTATATTCTGGTGACCAAAATTAACTACATCGAAACGATGTTCTTTTAATATTAGTTCTACCCAACCCGGCAATAAACTCATTTCAGTGGTGGAACTAGTGCGGCCATCCCTTCATGCTGCATTCGCTTGCGTCTCCTACGGTCTATGCGGATGGGCAGTTCTGTACTGACGTCGCTGCTTCTCAATGTACATGCCCAATGTAATGCTACTGTATGACACTAAGCAATTCAAATGAATTCGTTTCAGTGGTAGAACTAGCGCGGCCGTCCTTACGTGCTGCGTTTGCTTGCGCTACTGGCGTATCCTACGGTCTGGGTGGAGCGTTGTTCGCGCTAGCAGCATGGACAGTGCCTTACTGGCGTCATCTGCTCTTCCTCATTCATGGGCCGGCGCTGCTAATGCCACTGTATTGGCTGCTGATTGACGAAAGCCCGAGGTGGCTACATGTAAGGCAGAGGACAGCTGAAGCGGCTGCAATTATTAAAAAGGCAGCTAGAGTGAATAAGGTATGTAGATGACAGTTGGCACTTTTAGTCAAAGCACCAATAAATAGAAGTCTTATAGTGTCTAAATTATGCCAACATCATTAACATCACTATCATTACGGTAATAGTAAGACAGAAACAATTAATTTGCTTAATAATTACCATGGTTATAATTTAGAATATCTTGTTGTCCTCATCTAAAAAAACATTTACTTATTTCCTCAGGTCACCATCCCAGATAGCATAATGAAACAGTTTGTGGGCACAGAAACCAAGAAAGAGGAAGTAAGCATCAAACAGAACCCCTGGCTCCGTCTGCTGAAGTCACGTGTCCTGATGATGCGTTTCGCAGCCTGTTGCTGGTGCTGGATCGCAGTAGCTTTTGTCTACTACGGGTTGACAATCAACTCGGTATCGCTCTCTGGCGACAAATACGTGAATTTTGCGCTCAATATGAGCATGGAGATCGTAGCTTCGTTGCTCATCATGATGGCGCTCGAGAGATTTGGCAGAAAGTGGACCATATTTGTGGCGTTCCTGATTTGTGGCGCTGCGTGTGTTATACCTTTCTTTGTCTGTAAGTTTTTGAATGTAAACATTTACTGTTTTCATTTGTTTTTTCATTGTTAACATTTTTTGTTTTTAATGTTTTCTGTTAATGTTTCCATTAAAAAAAGAGTTTCTTCTATTTGTACGCCTACTCATAAGATATCATTTTCTGACCAGTGACAAGAAAAATTAAATACATTGTTGGACGCGCTGTTCCTACAGTTATTTTTCCAGTTAAACTGACGTTATTATAACATACTGTAGAAGAAACAAAACACCTTTCTTCCTATCTCTTCTAGTGTCATTATTGTGGCGCCCGATTTTGAAACAGTTTGCCAAAAGCGCTATAGAAGTTGATGACGTACCACCTCAACAAGTCAATATGACTTCCTCAGGATAATTATTATCAACTAGCGGTCCCCCGCGACTTCGTCCGCGCGTTTTGAGTTTGCTCCCTCCCCTCCCGTCGCAGCGTCATGTTTTATATCCTAAAGCCTTTCTCAATAAAAATGCTATCTAACACAGAAATATTTTTACAAATCGGTTCAGCAGTTCCTGAGATAAGCGCGTTCAAACCAACAAACTCTTCAGCTTTATAATACATAGCGGTCCCCCGCGACTTCGTCCGCGCGTTTTGAGTTTGCTCCCTCCCCTCCCGTTGCAGCGTGATGTTTTATATCCTAAAGCCTTACTCAATAAATAAGCTATCTAACACAGAAATATTTTTTCAAATCGGTTCAGCAGTTCCTGAGATAAGCGCGTTCAAACCAACAAACTCTTCAGCTTTATAATATAATTAGCGCAGGCGCACGTTGTGATGTTAAAACTGTGATAGCTCCTCAGATATTTATTGGAATCAAATGATATAAAGGGCAACTTTGTTCTTAATGAAATGCTCGTGATGATGAATGTATTTATTTTGATAAGTATAAATACCTGTGTGTATAATACACCTCTAAAAATGATGCATTATTTTTTTACAAATTTATTAACATAAAAAAGGTTGTAGTAAGTCAACCATAACAGATAGACATATGCTGTCGCGGACTTTATTATAGAACTCTTAATGCTGAACAATCCTGTCATACATGATTTTTGTGTAGCTTAAGCGGTTTCCGCAGCGTACGCAGCGGAAGCTCTCAAAAGGAATATCTTTCTCCCGTTTTCGCAACATTTTTCATTGCTGCTATGGTCTTATGAGTTGTATCTTTATGTTATATAGCCTAAAGCCTTCCTTGATAAATGGACTATTCAACGTAAAAAAGATTTTTCAAATCGGGCCAGTAGTTTCTGAGATTAGCGCGTTCAAACAAACAAACAAACAAACAAACAAACAAACAAACAAACAAACAAACAAACTCTTCAGCTTTATAATATTAGTATAGATTTTATGTGTGTCTATTTTCCAGCGCACTCCGGCACGAGTCTGGCACTATTTTTCGTGGGAAAATTAGCTATCACGGTGTCATTCAACTCGATGTACGTGTTCACGGCGGAGCTGTTCCCGACTGAGAGCCGCAGCTCCGCGCTGGCCGCGTGCTCGCTCGTCGGTCGCCTTGGGTCTATCCTGGCGCCGCAAACACCTCTATTGGTATGTACTAAAGAAAACATGCTTTTGAAGGCTAAGCCTAGTATTAGCAGTCAGTCAGCATATATTTACGATGATATAACCTGCGTAGCAAGCGATGTCGTAGCCCTATCCGCAGTTCTCGTAGTCGTCATACGATATTAAATGAAATGAAATTAAATTAAATATATTTTTCTTTCAGACTTGGTCCCTATCTTGTTGGTAGAACACGCAATCTTAAAAAAACACGGCTAAGTGCGAGTCAGACTCGCACACTTAGGGTTCCTTGCTAACTTTAACTGAATTAGAGATCCACTTACTGCCACTTAGCCACAATATTTTGTTGACAGCAAATATAACTTTGTTTTTCATAGTGTTTGTATAATAAGTTATTGAAAATGTGATCTATCTCAAAAACTACTAGTTCGATCACGTTCAAAACAATTTTCGTTGAAAGTCTTTGTCAAGATCAGTTGTGATTGTGATCAGTTTTTTTCATTTACACTCGCTTAGTTTAAAAGTTAAATACTACCCAGTGTGGGGGTACGCTTAAATGTAAATCTTTAAGAGAAATTGGTTTAAGAAACTTCGGTGTCGTTTTAAAGACTTGTCCATTGATACCCTACACTCATAGGATCGACAATTTTTTTTAGGTTTTAGTTTCATGTATGGGAGCCCCCTTTAATATTATTATTATTTGTATTTTGTATGAGAATCGTAAAGCAGTTAACAGGATACATCTACCTACTAAGTTTCAACTGTGTAATACTAATAGTTTCAGAATAAAGTGGCTGTGTCATACGGACGGACAGACAGACAGACTTGACGAAACTATAAGGGTTCCGTTTTTTTCCATTAGACTACGGAACCCCAACTAGTGTTAGTTTACACCAAATAATTAGATAATAATCACGAGGTGCCCCTTTGAGGATGTGTATGCGCATACCATCCAGTGCTGTAGCACCAGTGACTCCCACCGTTCGGCTAACGCGCTAAGGATGCAGATTGGTTGGATATTACGCGTAGCAAACCTACTATCAGTGCATTCAGACCTTTAATAACCACCGACCGATCCAACTATAACATCGGTTGTGTTTTTATGTCACAGTTTTGCTATGTTAATTATAAACTTTCTGAATTTATGTATACTATTCAAGCAGATGTTGCAATTTTCAATGACAATCAGTATATTTTAAAGTTGCCAGTGCTTCATGCTAGGACTACTACTTCTGCTACCATGTTAGAGATCCGTATAATAAGACGCAGAGGCAAATTTACGAGAATCTCATAGTTTTTGAGTAAACATCAAAAAACAAGCAGAAGATCAACAGTCCTTCCTCAACTCTTTTACCCTATCTAAATGTAACACATTTGTAATCGAATTATACCTACTTATCTAACAACTATGTAAAACCTGTAGTTGAATGTCACCAATAAATATATATAGTTATTTTTTATAGTACTCTATTAACTAGGATATTTATTTTACAGAGTCAATACATCCAAGCGCTCCTCTACGGTGCGTGCTCGCTCACAGCTGCAGTCGCGGTGCTGCTGGTGCCAGAGACGCGACGCGCGACGCTGCCGGCGTCGATACACGCCGCTGAGACGCTAGCGCCGCCAGTCGCATGCCCGCCACCACCGCTACCGCCGCCACCAACGCCACGCGTGCTTACTGCTGACTCCTGACATTTCGAGACGAGACTAATGCTGCCATGTTTAATCCTGCTGAGTCTAGTCCAGACGTTATCTGAACGGCTACTAATGACTACTATACGGTAATACGGTACGTGCTAGCTCACGGCAGCGGTGGCCGCGCACTCCGTATGTGCTCACTTCTTGACTCCTGAGACTAGCCATCATCTGTAAGGAGTCCCATTAACTTTAAAGCTGACACCTCAGTCGGATCACGTTGGCCAATTATCCCTACGGACGCCGCGATTTTAGCTTTCTAGCCCTGCTAGCCGTGATCGAAACGAATGCAGTCGTTGTTGCAATGGACGCGGCGTTTACTGATGATGACTGCTGACACTAGGCCGCTAACCGGTAATGGGGCGGACATCGCGTTTACACATCAATCCTTATTTCTGATCCAATCAACTAGCTAGATAGTATGAGGTTTATCGATACGGCATGCTCAAGCGAAAGTCTGATAATTATACATTATTAATATATTTTTTAATAGCCTTAAAATGTCACTACCAGGTAGAAAAAGAACGCTGTAACTTATTAATATCTTATTTACATAACCACACTCAAAGTAACTTTAATTAATTTCACTAACTTATACATATATTTTTTTAGCGCAAACAAATGAAATTGTTGGACATAAAGCGAAGGGCGATTGAAATACCCCATCGCAATCATAAGAAACGTGAAGATGTACTAATCTAGAAGATTAAGCAATTGATTCTTACGGAATGAATACCAGTAACCCGTAAGGCTACTTAGTATGAGTATCCATAAATTGATATCCCCTAAGAAAGACATGAAAAGAGATTGAAAGAACATGGGAGTAGGCACTTCACATGTTACGCCTTTGCAATGACATCTTAAGCAGAAAAACACCTAAACGAGCTTGCTGTCAGGTGTCACTTGACACTTCAGTGTTGTTGTTGACGGTGATGTATTGGACAACGTTAATTTACATTTACAGTAATATGATGATAAATTGAAGACTATTTACGAGTATAAAGTAAAATTTGCATACAAATAATTTTCAAGTTCAGACACGAAATGATAATGATTATCATTTCTCTTTCGAAATATGATCGATATTTGTACTTATACGAAAAGATTTTAGTAATTTTAAGACATCATAATATGTTATTATAATAGTAATGTGTTCACAAAAAATTAATGAAGTAATCCTTACTATATCTTTTCTATACATATAATATTATAAATATGAAAGTAACTCTGTCTGTCTGTCGCGCTTTCACGCCAAAACTACTGAACCGATTCAAATGAAACTTGGCACACACATAGTCCAGAGCCTGAGAAAGGACCTGGGGCACTTTAAAATAGGAAAAAAAGGTTGTAAGGGGGTTGAAAAGGTGAATAAAGGTTGTATGTAAGTATCATCATTTTCAAAGGTAGAAGCTTGAAACTTATTTTTAAAACATGACATTTTAGTTATCAAAAAAATACCCTGAAGGGGTTAAAAAAAAGGTAATTAAAAAGTCTGCCCAAAGTCACTATTCCACACGGTCGAAGTCTGGGCACAATTAGTAGTACATAAAAAAATAAAACAATGGATATCGACATGTTACTTTTACAATTGCTACAGACCACATTACTATAGACGTCAAAGATATTTTAATCATTTAATCGTCACAATCTCGTAGGAACCTTGTTGTACTTGCGCTCTTTTAGACTGGAGAGTTTTTAAACAAACGGGTGCCTTATTTTTTTACTTCTATCAACAACAAATAAATACCTGCATATAATCGGGCGGTAACGTTATCTAACCTTTATGAAATGAGACAAATTTGGTCTCATTCGTTTTAGTAAATATAACAACGTAAACATTCACTTTTTTGTTACAATATCTGTTCGGAATTCCGTCCATTTTGATTTTAAAATACTGGCGAAGTGCAAGACGAACTCGCACAATAAGAGTTCCGTGCCAACTTTAACTGACACTTAGCCAAAATACCACAATATTTTGTTGACAGCAAATATACTTTGTTTTTCATAGTATTTGTTTGAATAACAAAGTTATGTTTGCTGTTATTGAAAATGTGCTCTATCTTAAAAACTAATAGTTCGATCTCGTTCAAACCAATATTCGTTGAAAGTATTTGTCAAGACCTACATCATGTATTATTTTTTTCAAAATGTACACTTGCTTAGTTTAAAAGTTAGATGGGGGACGCCCATTCTACCACTTTGGAAGCGTCTATCTCTCAAAGTTAGACTTTTAGAGAAAACGTTTTTTAGAACCTCGATGTCATTTTAAAATATCTATCCATAGACACTCCACACACCACACCCTACATGCACAGGTTTGACAAAAAAAAATAGCTTTTAGTTTTATGTGTGGGGACCCCCTCCCCCCCTTAAATATCATTATTTTTTGTATGAGAATCGTAAAGCGGTTAAAAAATAGAATACATCTACCCACTAATCCCCTAAAAATCAAAGAACCCTAAAAATCGAAGACGCACACCCTTAGATTAGAATGTACGAAAACAAACGAGACCAAATTTGAGTTATTTACGTAGGTTTTGGAAAACGGTATCGCCCGCAAGCATATTTCGACCGCAAATGTTGGCAATTACGCCTGCACACTATGGTCTTAGATGGTTTACAAAGTTTTTACACTAACAGAGTTATTCCTTCAGAGTACAGAGTACAGAGTTTTCTAGTAGAAATGTACTTAAAGCTACGCTGGTAAGGTTAGCGCTAGGGTTTTCTACTTACCAATTTATTGTATTTTAGTTAAAAATTAGGAACCACCAATTTGTAATGTAAACTTCATGTATTACTACTTAAATACCTACATATTAGTTTAAATTAGATAAGCTAGTTGTATCGTAAATTTTTTAGACAATATTTTATTCTAATACAAAATCGATAACTGTGATAATAGTTCAAACATTCAAATGTTATTGAATTTTTACGTACGATGTTCGGTACTCAAATTAAGGCGTTAATGATGTAATTACAAACAAAATAAAATGCGCAAAAGACCAAATACCCATTTTATTACAACTGTACAAAATATACATCCACTTCCATGGCATTTATAACTCTGAATTATGTATAATATGCGTATAGGTAGATTAGAATTGTCATAAAAATAATAATTTAACATTAAAAATACTAGAAAAATAACATTTATAGGTATAGCGTAAAACAAAGATATTGGCGTTCCTGTAGACAACTAGATATACTAGTTATGTTATGTAGGTAATCTACTTACATTATGTTTATCGTTTATTTGTAGATTTTATTACACTCAGTCTTATAGTTGCTAATGCCGTCTTATCTATAGTAGTTTTGTTACAATCCAGCCATCGTCTAATTACTATTCAATTAGTTATTTATATGTACTTAAATTTGTATACATTGTTGCCTTGCAATGATAGATCTGATAGGTTTTATAAATTTTATATATAAAATTCTTGTGTCACAATGTTCGTTCCCGTACTCCTCCGAAACGGCTTGACCGATTCTCATGAAATTTTGTGAGCATATTGAGTAGGTCTGAGAATCGGCCAACATCTATTTTTCATACCCCTTAGTGATAAGGGTTGCCCACCCTTAACATTTTTCTCTAATTACGGGGCTGGGCGGAACGAGGCCGGGCAAGACGAGGATGGAGGCGAAACAAAGTTCGCTGGGTCCGCTAGTATATTGGACACAATCACATACATTGCTCTGATCCCAAAGTAAGTAGCCAATTGTTATGGAACTTGTGTTATGGAAATCAGACACAACGGTGGTATCACAACACCCAGACCCGAGACAATATAGAAAAGATCGTTTTCTACATTGACCCGACCGGGAATCGAAACCGGAACATCACGAGATGGCGACGCTTGAAACAAGCGTGCTAGCCACTCGACCACGGAGGTCGTCGTCAGGTAGTGGACCCTTGTTGGCAAGTTTATTAACATAGCTTACAAGAAATGTTTACCTTATTTTATATAATGACTCTTTCAAATACCTTACCCCTACTTCACGACTAAAAATCGAGTTAAAAATGAAATTGAATACTAACGCAAAACTAAGATTACCCGAGGTCTAACTACCGGATTATTGTAGAACTCGTTTTGTTCGTCAACTTACATAATAAAATTCTATTGTTTATGCTAATATGCCGCGAGAATAACGTCATTGCATAATGTTGTACAAGTCACAAGTAAATAATAGCAACAGTCAACGTCATACTCTAGTGTATGTTAGTAGGTTGTAGGTATTATTTTTACCTCGTGAGTGATTTCCTGCCAGAAACATTATCATTGTATCGATGTTCATCACACAACATGACGAACAAAATAATTTGATCTTGTAATAATAACTAAAAAAAGCTATTTGGGCCCTACATACATTTAAAAACACCTACCTCACCAATATTTTGGTTTATTTTAACGTACTCTAAACGAGTTAGTTAGGTACCTTACCATTTTATTTTATTTGGCACTCCACATACCATCTCACCTTCTACCAAGCTCAAAATTGTTGATTTGGCTAATTCACTTTACTTTAATACAGCTATAAATTATGAGCAAAACGACATATTAAAGTTTTTTGGTAATGATACAAAACTTATCTATTTATTCTATTTTACCTATCTACAAACTTATTATTATACAAAAAAGATATTTGGTAATTCATTACTATGACGAAGTTAGTACTTAATTCATAAATCTGCAATATTCTCAGTATATAAACAGAATAATTATCAGTTAAGTTCTCAATATTAATATTGCACTTTAAATGGTTGAAAGACAAACTGCTTATTCTTCGTATGGAAGCTTATAGTGCTCCAATTTTTGTGTATTACAAAACATTACGGGGCACAACAAAAATTTCCCTCAAATATTTCTCAAGCAGTTTTAATATTAGGTACTTTTTTATAAATATATTTTCCCGCCTCGTTTTTCTAACACTTTAATCTTATTATTATCTGTCTCATCAGCATCGACGATAAGCCGATGTCACGTGTCCTGCGCTTCAGTTTTCTCTGTATCTTTCCTCTCATTCACTTTCTCTGCTTCTTTATCTACGTGGTTCTCTTCAGCTACAAGTGGTCCTAGCTCATGCGCAGGCGCAGCGATCTCCGGCGGTCGAAGACGACTGTACACAAGCCGTAGTGCTAGCAATGCAGCAAATGTCAGAGCAGCAGTGCTACCAAAGGTAGCGTCGGGCCCTCGCCGCGCATATACTGTCGACACGAAGACAGGGCCCAGCGCTCGTGACACACATCCTGCGCCTGTTAGCACGCCCATCCAGACGCCCTGGAAATATAATTTACATTTATTAGCCATTTCAAAAGTTACAGCCGCAGTGAAATAGCAAATGGACAAATATTTACGCCATATTATGCGAGCGCCTGTTTGAGTAGTCAACGCTGAAAAATCTCAGCGGGCGAAAACGAATCAAGACGTAAGTATGCAGTGATCAAATTAAATAACCGATTCGTGCTTAAAAGCATGGCTTTAACAGAGATTAACATCGGATACCTTTGTTCTGCGTAGTGGAATATGGCTTAAAATGCCTCATAGTGAGGTAAGGCCTTTGTCCAGCAGTGTAACGTTACAATCTCACCTTTTTATACTTTATGATCCATATTTGTGAAGTTCATTAGGTTATTGGTGAGAATCATAGCGATCGGAAAGTTGATGGAAGCTAATGATAAAAGTATGGCTATGTTTACATGTCCCACTTAAATAACTTATCGGACAAACTTGGTGCTTATCGATTTTAGCACTTTTGCTAAAAATGATAAGCATTAAGTTTTGTTTGTTTGCGTAGGAAAGCCTACGCGTAACAAATGTAATTCATCAAAATAGCCTGACATGATAAGTATAATACCATCATTCTTTATCAGCTGCTCCCAGTTTTGCCAAATCCTTATTAAATGACACTCCCATATCTTGCTTTTTACCTTTAATTACATTATACATGTAGAGGCAATAACTAATCATGTAGCAAACGAAAACGAAAACATTAATGAATAACTTACAAATGTCATTGTTTTCTAAATACTTTTGTTTTCTTTATGTTAGGTCATTGCCATTTTGTGCCACTCATTATTATCTTTGACATTTAATAAAATTAGTTTCAGTTAACAAAGACATTTACGTTAGGAACTCACCTGAGGTCTAGGCCCGAGCACCTTCGAGAATATTGTCTGTATGAGCGTAACGCCGAGCGAGTAGCCCACAGAGATAAAACCGTAAGCGAGGAGAAACTGAGTAAGCGTGAGGCCTCTGGACTCAGCACACCAGGGCTGCGCTCCTTGAGGGCAGCCGCCGCCGGCCTCCTGGCCCTCGGAGGCCGCGGGGGCTAAAGGCGGAGGCCCTGGGCCCCACGGTATACACAGGAGCGACGCCACACCAGTGAGCAGGAAACCGCCCCACAGAAGAAGAGCACTGTAAAAAAAAGCACATGTATATACCTACCTATAAATAAATTAGAGGTCAAGATCAAATATATAGCTCTGATGTTGTGGAAATCTGAAACATCGCCGGTACCACAATACCCAAATTCGAAACAAAGGTATTAAATATGCTACACTGACCCCAGAGCTGGTGACACCTGAAACTTTTTGTAAGTTTTTTGGGTTGCTTCTAAAAACTGATTCCTATATGTTCCATGAGGAAAAAAACTTCAGTTGACGAATTTTAAAACGAAAAAAAAACTAGAGTTTTATACTAAACGATTTTATACGAACGATGTTTGTGGTTGTTAAAGGTTCTTTGGAATTCAAGACCAAGCCCAAATACACGACTAGAATAGCTCAAAAATAGTCAGTCGGTACACTTACCGCTCTTCAAAAAGTTTGGTCAGTGGCGTAATCAGCGCAAAAGTCAAGCAGGCAAGCACAGCGCCGGCGCTCATTAGGGCACCTAAGTACTCCAGGGCTTGCTTCTTGCTCCATGCAAACTGATCCATTGTCAGACTCGAAGCAAGTGTCTCGAGCAGCACGAAGTTGAATACTAGCACGAAGAACGCGCCCACCAACGTCCAGCTGCTGATGAGATCCGGCTTCATGGCTTTGAGAGCTTCTTTTTCTGTAATTGTATAGTAAAAAATCATTTTAAATGTGGTTGAAGCATCAGATCGCATAGCACAGTTTCTGTACGCAATAAACTGTAACAGATTTTTTTTACAATAGTAAGTTTCGTGTGCTGCCTTTTCTACTTTCTCTTCAAAGAAAACCTCTTCACAACGTTAAAAAAAATGGGGAAATCTCGTACCCGCGCATAGCTCGAGCGGTATCTGCGAAATACTACGCCGTAGCTAGTAAGCTATGAAGAGGCAACCTGGCATTAGTAGTTATGACTCTCTCGATTAAGTGGGGTTTTTCCATTAAAAATATATTTTACATCTTTTTTGGCATCGATTTCGTTTGTACAATCACCCCTGAGTCGGTAGTCGCTGACTAACACCCTGTATACTCTCGCAGAATTGTCTGTAGATTTTATTTTTCCATACATCATATTATTCGTATAGTTCTTACAGTATTTGCAGCGTACGCGAAAATATCTCCAAAATAACAGACATTTCCGGCTTCCTTAACACTTATTAAATCGTCGTATTTTCTCTGATTTACCCACAGCGGGTGCACTTTTCAGTGCCGATTACGATTTACATGGGTGGCATACAAGATATTGAGAGAGAGATATGAAGTGGTAGAAAAGCCCTCTAACCTGAATCTTTGCCCTGTGCGAGCATAGCTTCTCGTGCCGCAATCGTCCTCTCTTTGAAGCACCACGGCAAGAACAGCGCAAAGTTGACCACACCAAGCACAGCGTTGACCCACCCAGCGGCTGTATACATGTCTAGTCGAAGTATGGGTCCGGGTGCACCAGGGGCGGGGTAGGAAGCCCCGGGGCCCAGAGGAGCCGCGGCTGCCTGCAACGCAGGACCTACCACGAAGCCCAGCACTTGTGCTAGAGATACGCTGGCAACAGCGCGCGTACGCTCGCTAGTTAGTGTCGCCGCTGAGAGGTACGAGCGTGCTACTGCTATGTTTGCTGTGGAAGAAGATTTCATTATTATAATCATGAGTTCACTCTTATAAACCGACAGCGTTATGATAAGGGAGGAAGCAGACAATGTACGAAGAACAGCACGTCAAGGTAAACACTGCGATATCTTATTCGTAATAAGGGCTAATTTTCAACAAAAGTGGGTATGATGTGCTGGCCACTGTACAAAGCGATGAAGCGCCACCCTCATATTTTTTTTTATCTTTAGACAGAGATTTTCTTCCTTGGCGTGTCTGAAATGTCATCATAACCAGGTTTTATGTTGCTGGGATGAAGTTCACTATTTCTTATTAAGTTCTTATGTACGTAATTGGTAAATACAAGTAGGTATTTCTCACAAAACAATCATTTATTTTGCTGCTTTTACTTCAAACAATGTGACTTTATATACTTGATGCTGATCTTTGTAGTATGCCCGATAATACTTATCATTGTATGACGAATTAATTAAAATGAATGTTTTTGTTAGCTAAGATATTATTTTACATTTCTTCCTCCGATTTTAATTGCCGGACGTTGAGATTGGACTGAAATCTGAACTGAACTGAAAAAGATTGGATTGGATTGACTTAACCGAACGTCCGGACGTCGTTAGCTTATCGGGATATTCAGCTGTTCTTCTCTACAAGTCACATTATGCATTCACAGTTACCTATATAACCACCAATTACTGGCATTACACACCTGAGCTGACTCCCACAAGAAACCGGGCCAGTACCATCCAGTACCTCGCATATGGGCGAGTCAGATGTAGATTCGCGTACAACGCGCTCGCGAGCACGAACAACGCGAGCGTGGCGAGCAGCGGCGCGCGCGCAGACGCTGCTCGGTTCGCCCACAGCCCAAGTAGTGGGGAGAACACCAGCTGACCTAAAGGGTTCGCGCCAACTGCTAAACCGAGGATCTCCTTCTTGGAGCCGGGTTCTAGCTGCAACAAAGAAGGATGCAGTTAAACTTTTGTACCTACATCAGTAATACGAAAAACTTTCTTAACAAATTTGAACAAAGCCCTAACGTAGGAATATTTTTCTAAATACCCATTGCATTTTGTTTAAGTCTTACAACCATACTCAGAGATCTTAGTTAGCATAACAACTGTTGTATCGTGAATAATAGATATATCATTATTACTATACATACCTATTAAAATTTCCGTGAGAACAGTACCGACTGAGGTTATTTATATTTACTTTCCTCGAACAAAGGCCTAAGGTTGTTGTGCAGAGAGCTCGAGCCTTGGTCATGGTCATGCTTTAAAACAGCTGCATTGCACTAAACAAAACATAACGCTGGCTGTGCACGTAACAATAAAAAGCAGTTACCCAATTGTTTCTTTGAAAACAAAAATCTGTTAAAGGCCAATGTAATTTTCAGTTTCTTAGGCTCTCGTTCTTCATGAACATGATACTATTCTTGCTCGTGAAAGAGCTGTCAGATTGTAGGAATGGCTTTACTTGTGTAGTACCTATCTATCCATTTTATATGCGTAAGTATTGCTTGTAACATAACATTGTAACTTGAGACAGTCATATAGAGGAGAACTAAGTACTTATAAGTAGCAGTAATTTATCTATTTGCATTTGCTTTAGATAAGCGCAATGCATTGTTTCGATGAGCGTCAACAGACTGACATAGCGACGCGACGGCTGATAGAGCTACAACTTGCAGTAGATAAAATAATATTTTTCATGGATTTGTTAAGGCGTCTATGCACACATCAGTAATAATAATAATAATAATAACCTTTGGACATTTCCACACATCGCCATCTAGTCCCAAAGTAATCAGTGCCTGCACAATGAAAAAATATATATTTTAGCATACATTTTGTTCGACGCTGCCCGCCTCGTCAGTGACAGTGATCACTGAACGTCACTGTTGTGTGCCGATCAGCCCTAAAGCTACCTAAAAATAATAACGCAGCCTTTTAAATAGCATACCGTCGTCTATCGTTCGTTGCAGATTGATTTTCTATGCTGATGGTTTTCATGGCATTTCTTTAGTTCTGAATGGAAAAGGGCGATATTTCTATGTAGCAGTCAGAGTAGATAACTCCTAGATAGACTAAAATCATTCGACTAATTAGAAAACTATACCTCCATTATTGAATGCCGTAATCATGTAATTATTTTGAAATTGATCGGTTAATAGTTTATCCGGTTTTAAACCTTTACGTTTGGTGTAGTAGTTAGCGCTCCTGAACATTTGTAGCTAATTCATGGATGTCAGGTTAAAGATATTTATTTCTCTCAAAAAGAATAAATAATTCACTTACAGAGAAAACCTTTTACAAGACGTGATGTGTTGGTAGGATGTTTAAATGTGTTTAAGTATTTATGGGAGATACTTCCGCCATAATCGTTATTGTTTGTAAGACAAGGACGAAAATTCCTTACTTCGAAACCAGACAGTTGGTGTGTTGTCTGGCAGACATTATATTTTTTAATACCTGTTACTAAGTATTTAGATTAAGGGGACTTGTGCACAGTAAGTAACACACCTATATACAGATATACTAGTAAACAGTCATTACCAAGACTGGTTTGTGGCGCAGGCAGGCGCATTAGGCCGTTATTATCTGTTTCCTGGCAGTGCGCTCTGTAGTGCCTCTAATTCAATGCCTTGCTAATTTGATACAAACCACTCAACGCATGCAAAATAAAAATCTTTGCAATGTGTTAATTTTACACTTGATCAAACTTTTAGGAAGTGCTCTGCTCACGTTTTTGAACAACTTTTACTATGGGACCAACTTCGAAATCGAGAAAAAAAAACAGCTGTTCCATACATTTTTTCCGAGGTGAAATGAGTTTTTTGTAAAATTCACTAAAAGTTTGATCAAGTGTAAAATTAACACATTGTATAATACTTGAGGAACCCACGACCTTGTTCGTGAAAAGGTGATGAAAAGGAAATATTTTATTTCATGTATTGCTTTAGTTACTATCTACAGTGCACATGTATAAAGTAGCCGCATAAAAAAAAAGTGACTTAACATTTTTACTTTTCTCGTCTTAAACCGATTCGATAAACGTTTGAGGTTTTTACCTCAACAATAACAAATAATTTGCTTGCTTTTTAGCTTAAGCAAATTATTTCTTATTTTAATGAATGAAGA
This sequence comes from Pyrausta purpuralis, assembly GCA_963924145.1. Taxonomy (NCBI): domain Eukaryota; kingdom Metazoa; phylum Arthropoda; class Insecta; order Lepidoptera; family Crambidae; genus Pyrausta; species Pyrausta purpuralis. The sequence continues at coordinate 17,672,595 of OZ001650.1, forward strand.
GATCTAAAATCCTTTAATCGACAGGTGGACTGATATAAAATTCTACTTTTGAAATTAAATGTTAAAAACAAAATTCATGCAGCTAGCTTCAGATAGATTCACGTTCAAGACCCAGTTAAATATAGAACAAAAACATATATAAATCATTTCACTTTTAAATAATACTTAACTTTTGTCTTTGCTAATAGAGCCCAGTCTTTTATTGAATGCTTGTTATCATTATTTATCTAATATCAATATGTAATAATATCATTGGCAATAAATCTTGGGACCTGTTTGTTCTTAGCTTTATCTAAATACCTTTGTTTCAGTTGTGATGTTCGACTACTAACTAATACTATTATTTTATTAAACTGACTTTTAGTCGAGGGATTTGGAAGTTTTAATCAAGTAAGGGGATACTCTTCAGTCTATTCTTTCATCCATTCCATTTATTGTTTGTTTGTATGTAATACATTCGAAGATTAATAAGACAAACCAAAAAGTTCTCAGTTAAACCATGCAACTTTAACACTCGCCTAATGTTGTCAAACTCTATAAGCACTTATTATTGCTATACACATAGTAAAAACTAAATGATGCCACTGAACCCTTTTTGGTGAGTCTCAAACTCAGAACAGAATAAAATATAAAACTAAGTCACGATGATAATACCGGAAATCGCAAATATTTCTACTTATTGGACGTCTATTTTGAATGTGTCTTCCCCTCGACCTCCGACCGGGCGCCACAGCGAAACTTTGATTGTTTTTTTATTTATTTATTAAACGCCGAATTTTAAATTGTAATGGAAGTGTAGGTACCTGAGTACTATGCACCAAGGTAACACACACAATATTGAAATTGGAAAAAATATATATACAATAAATTTATATTATATTTAAAACTTAGAGAAAGTATTTAACCATTTCTTAGACTCGTAGTTCCTCTTGTCGTCTATGACTCTCTTTTCTAAGGGTAACTAAGTCTATAAAGGCTGCAGATTTGAATCCTGTACGAAAAACATTATATCTGATTATTAACCTTATGCACTCTTTTTATGGAAATGTCCATATTGTAGCGATTTCATTCTCCCTCCAATTGGTATTCTTATACCTACATACTTAACTGACAACGAATTAATTACGGAAAAGTAGTCCTTTTAAAACGTTAGTGCGTATGGATGGTAGTTGTTTAAGGCATATTATCATTATTACACATAACAATAGTTATCTAAATGAAAATGTTTTTGTAAAATCTGTACTTTGCGCTCTGAAATAAAAACAATGGAATAATATTCCATTTAATAGCGATGTCCTTAATTTAAATGTTTGACAGGTAAACGATTAACAATTCTATGAACAATATTTAAAGCTTTATAACTTGACTATAAGTTATGTCAGTAACCTCGAGTTTCGCATATTCCACATCACAGTTTTTTTTTCTATGTTGCACATCCATGCATAAGATCACGCACCATTATTTTAAACCGAGGGTTTTTTTTGTAGGTAATAACTATCGCTGTTTTGTCATCTAACTACCAGTTAGTAATTGAGGATTTGTTAAAACACAGTTAGCTATCAAAGCCAGCTAAAACTTAACACAAAGATAATAAAGTTTGATTCACGAATCATGAATCGAAAATAAATGTGTCAATGCCAAAGTTCACACGACGATACAATACGGTAAGTAACTTTAATAGTATGATCAGTAGCGCGAGTGGCGAGTGATTACAAAGTTCTAATTAACACAATTACTTATTTGAATAATTGTTTTGTTGTACCTTAGTGAGCGTGTTTATTTAACACTTAGCTTAATTAAATTAATATTACAACTAACTGACATATTAGTTTTTCCTACAAAATAAATAAATATCCTTTGGACATTCCCACACATCGCCATCTAGCCCTAAAGTAAGCTACTCAAAGCTTGTGTTATGGGTGCCAGACAACGGATATAATACTTAAATACTTTTTTTTTGTAAATACATACATGATATACATAGAAAACACCCAGACCAATTATTTTACCAAGTATTTTAATTAAGTACATTTAACAACCTCTTAACTCTACTGTATCTATCTATTGTATGCGTGTAATGTATGATATTATGCCTCATACGAAAGTTGTCGTAATAGAATTTAATTTCGTAATTAACGGTTGTTGTCGATCAATTTCTGTTGAATAACTAACAAGTGATTAGAGTCATTTCTGTTTACTAAAGTTAAAGATAAAAATATTAAAATATGGAAATAAAATTAGAACATGCGCCTTGTTATCAAACCCTATAATGTTACGCATGATTTATGCATGCGTACAAGTCGAGTGTTTTGTTTACACTCGTGAGTCAGTGGCCAGTGCAGGAGAAAGGGTTCGGGAGCCGCGAGACCGGTCTCAAGTCAAGAGGACCTTGCTTCGTGTCCCGAGGCCGCCTTGCGACACGCGATAAACATCCGACTTGATAGGCCCAAAAGATGTAGGGTCGTAATCTCTATTGCTTGCGCTACTGTCCATTTAGTTAACTGCTTTACTTAAATTTAACTTTATTAATAGCTTTTTAATTGAGGCATTAATTGTCAAATGTGACGTGCTGCTGCATTTAGTTAACTTATTGTTGATAAACAAAACCAAAAGTTGGTCAAATTTAATGTAGAGCTCAAAATTTGGCGCCCAACGGTTGATGTTGTTAACATGTTATCGGGCAATGCCCTCTATGACACCTCACAGAAATAGTAATTGATAGTCTCTTTGCGAGCACAATAGTCAATTGGGGGAATAATAGTCGCGGCTGACGTTCACCTTGTCAAGGTAGGGCCAGACACCTGTCAGCACGATGCTGAACCCGAGTGACATCTGGAACATCGTGAAGTAGATGACGTAGACGCTTCGCCAGCGCTCGCGCCGCTCCTGCGGGCTCTCCAGCGCCTGTTCTGACACCGCTTCCACCTCCATCAGAACTCACAAACTTCGCACCCTCTCCACTCCACCACACCCTTCAGATACACCGGAATCAGCAACCACACTCTACAATCGTAGTAAACATCTGCTGAACCAAAATATCCGTATTATAAATAGTCACGCATTTTTGTCTCCTCAATGAACGCGACGTTCCGAGCGTAAACAAAGAACTTAGTATGCGCGCGCGGCGGTGTGCGTGTGCGCAGCTCTCGCCACGCCTGCCGCAAGACTGATTTGTTGCTGCTACTCTACTGTATTATCTGCGTTGACCGCTTCGAATATTTTATTGGCATCGTTCGTTCGTTTCCCTCTTGCCGAGCCGTGACCGCAGTGATAGTGATCCGTCGATGCATCATCTATCCGTCAAGCACGTATGAATCAGAAAGCACTCATTGACGAGCTCGTTACAAGGGTAGTAACAGTTTATGCAATACTTGAAGTTGAATAAATAAATTTAATACAAATATTGGACACCAATCACATACATTGCTCTGATCCCAAAGTAAGTAATCAAAGCACTTGTGTTATGGAAATCAGATACAACGGTGGTACAACACTTGGTGGAATTATTGAAATAAGAGACGATCTAAAATTGCCATAGTTTCACAAATAAATTACCTACTCTCCAACAATTACTAATAAATTTAAAGTTAGTATGTACACCATCCAACCTTAAATAACAGTTTTTGTAGGTGGGTACCTTGTATGTACATAGAATTTAACTAACAGTATAAAAATTTCGTGGGTTGATAGTAGTACCTCTTCTACTATTACGTGACGCAAAGAAACAAATAAGAATAATTTGTATAAAAGGGAAAGTCGTCTGACCAATACCATTGAGTGCGTTCATACCTCTCCACTTAAATATTTTAGTAAGTGAAACTTCATTGACATGAAATTGCCGATGTTTTTTTCAAGGCGCCTACCCGATTGTGATTGTGATGGCTAATTATAACCCAGCCAGAGACAATTAAGTTATCAAATATTTTCCGAGTTTTTAAATTAATAACTTATATTTTTACTTTGAAAAGAAATTTAAAAAATCGTAAATTTATTTTGTAAAAAAGTAATTTGGTAGTTGTTAAAATAAAGCATGGCAACACTACGCGACTAAACGTCAAATTGATGGTGGATTTTGGTAGTTTTTCCGAGGTAGTGTCACGAAACGAAAAGGGGTTCACACGTTATTTATAATACAAAATCAATTTCAAAAAAGTGCTGGTGCACATTTCCTGTTTAATCCTACACTTGGAAAAGACTTCTAATCCAAAATGTTTGTTTCGCGGCCAATAATTTCTCGGCTCATGCAACAGACAGGTAAGCTAAAAATTCTTCATCTTCTCTATTTGATTGCCAAATTAGATCGTCTTTTGTTATTCGTTATGCCGATAGGTACCTAATTTAATTCTACATACTGCTTATCAATTTTGTATCTCAATGTATCTCTACAAGCTACCTGTCTGCTTTCTGTTACATAATAGTTTTCTGCATAACCTAAATTTTTAGGAAACCCTTGATAACAGTCCCTAATCTGTGATAATAGTTACTACATACTAATCAACATACATACACAGAATGATAGTTGTACATTCTATGACATCAAGTTTTGATTGAAAAAATACATTTCTTTAGCTGTGTACTGTGGATATAAAATCACAATTTGCTATTATACATTTCTCTTCTTTCACACAGCACCCCCTTTTATGTTTAATCCCTCTAGCATTTGTGATCGCGACAATAGATATTCTATTGCTATGCAGTTGCCTGGGACCGCTTCGGTGTTGAGGCGTTAATTAACAAGAATACCAATATTACTATAACATTTTTATGTCAAGCAATACATACAATATCCAATCAATTGTTATGTTGTATCGTGCCCCATGTGATGTTGGGGTTTGACAGTTTAAGCTTTTCTATCTCATTGAGACTATTACGATTTTGACTTAATATATTATACTTTGTAAAATAGTGAAGTAGATAAACAACTATTTTTATTTAATGTTATTCTAATCCCAGTTGAGTGTGTTAATTATAGCATGTTTTGCCTTCCATCTTACCAAGCCTCTAGCTAGGCCTAGGCCTCTCATAGGTAAATATTGTTTTTGTATGCAGTCCGTCGCTACCACGCCGGTGAAGGTTTCAAGCCGCCCACAATGGATGAGTTGCCTGTACCCCGTGGCTCATGGCAGTCGCACTATGACGCTCGCCAGCGCAAGTACAATGCTATCCTCGCTCTTGGAGTTGGTTTTGCTGTTAGCACTATTGCCATTGTAAGTATTAGACAAGTTTAAGATATCAGGCGCATTACAGACATTTTAAGTGAAAACTGTTCCTTGGATTTTTTATACATTTTGTAAATATTTCTTTCATACTTTTGTCATATCCCTTATACATATGAGGCTATCAGTATAGTGACAATGAGGAATACATATTCCCCCATACCACTAGACTGGCTAAAGAGCTTATATGCACTATGGTAGCCCCTAAAAGATTTGAATATGAAATTTATAGTGTAGCTTGTAAATCAGCACCATACTCCTTTTTTAAAAATTTCAAGCATTATTTTTAAAACAAATACACATTCTTTACCAACTTTGTATTTTTTTTTAAATATAGTAGGTAAAGAAAACAATCAATATCAGTAGTATAATAAAATAATAATCATGACAAATTTCTTACACTTTATTTATTTTTTTACAGGCCAAAGCAAGCGGGCTGGTATACCTCAACTACTACCCTCCCAAGTCTCTGGATTAAATGCTTTATTTACTGCATGAAACTAGTTACAATAGTTCGGCCTTTGCAATAATCCTCCAAGTCATGTACTAGATAGTATATATTGTTAAAGGCAGAACTATGCATCATTAAATTAATTACTTAGGATATTGCAATAAATGCTGTGACAAATCTATTGTTGTATTATTTTTTTTAACTCACCTATGACTACTCTAGTTAGGTAGGATTTCTAAATCAAAGTTAAAAAAAGTTTTTACTTACTTAAAAGCATTTTATTTTGCTATAATTAAATAACAGTATTAACAGTGCATAAATAATATTTTATATTCATTTTAGTTCTATTACAAATATATTGCATACATCATAAAAAATAAAACGATTATCGACTATCAGTCTATATACAAATACAGCAACATATACTTTCGATCTATCTGTCCCAAAAATACTCATAACATTTCGATCTTCAAGAAGTTGGAGTATGCCCTTCTAACCTTAATCTGCTCTGTGGACCACTGTGTTTAACGTTAGTGTTCCCTAGCGATGTCCGAGAAAGCGTCGAGGATGTCTTGTGTGGTGAGCGGCATGGCCAGCCCTGCGCCAGGATAGCACGTCGCAATGCGGGACTGTAAGAAGAATCATTTTGAGATAAGGGTGTTTATGAGTGTTCCTATTCTATGAACATTCTATAGTATTGTTCGTTTCCTTAGCTTGTCGAACAATGTAAATAATCTTTGCATTCCTTTTTAAGGAAATGGTTCATTATAAAACAAGATAAACACAAAACTCACAACCACTTAGTCGTCGTTGAACACAGGGATCTTTTCAAATCAAAAAGTAAATAAATTTGAATAAAAGATGAAATAAAAGTAAATACATTACTTTAAAAGTAACAAAAATATTATTTTCAATATTCGACAAGCATAAAGGGAAACTGACCACACACATCATAAAAAGTTTGTGATTACTTTTATTAATTGGATTAAGAAAACATATATGTGTTGTGTACATAATCTAATAACAATAATAGGTATATAATGATATTATTACCATAACAAAATAGATTTTGATTTACAAAGTGATTGAAAACTTTTTTGATGTGTGTATAAATAGATGTGGCGTTGGCGGCAACATATCCGTGCCATAGTAAGGAATATTAAAGCAACACAGCTTAAACATCCGGGAATGTTTACAAAGTTGTCATCTCTGCAATATTTTTTCTAAAACCATTTTCTTTTAAAGTCTAACGTTTCATACCTAGACGCTTCCAAAGTGGTAAAATGGGCGTCCCCCCCCCCCCCCCATCTAATTTCTAAACCAAGCAAGAGTAAATTTTGAAAAAAATATATGATGTAGATCTTAATAAATACTTTCAACAAAAATTGGTTCGGACGGGATCGAACGAGTAGTTTTTGAGATATAGCACATTTTCAACAACCGCAAACATAACTTTGTACTTCATACAAACACTATGAAAAACAAAGTTATATTTGCAGTCAACAAAATATTGTGGTATTTTACTAAGTATAAGTAAATGGATTCCCTAATTCAGTTTAAGTTGGCACGGAACCCTTAGTGCGCGAGTCCGACTCGCACTTGGTCGGTTTTAAAAGTATTTCGGGGAATCGGGTGCCGCTCTCTGTAAGTAAAATACGAAGTATTTTGAGCCCGTACCTGGTATACCTACTTTGAAATTTTTACAGGTTTACCAGGTTTTACAGGTTTACCAGGTTTACAAACGTAGTATTTTCAATACTAGGTTTGTAAACCTGGTATGGTAAATACGTTCCATCCCTACTTATACACAGTGCTTTTTTAACCGTCTTAGATCCAAAAGCCACGTTATGTAACCATCTTAATAAACCTCTAGGACATGAGTTATCCTTTTTTATACTCCATATAATTGTAGTGTAAAAATATCTAAATAATTTAAGATAGTAATGTATCATCCTGGATATAATGTTTACGTTTTCAACAATGCATTCCTTGACCTTGCCGTCCCACGCGTGCCGAACCGTTAGCCAATCTAAGATAGTCAACGTGGACCTTCACCCAATAATGCGCTAGCGCAATCCTTTGACGGCCACGCCCACAACCCCCTCGTAAAACTAGGTCAGTAGTGTGAGACAACCGAGTGAATGACCCGCGCGGCGTGCTCGTTACAGGATGTTTCGTACTGAATTGTGCTAATAACCTTTTTTAATGTCTTAGTTTTTGAAATCTTAATAATAACCAAGTTTTATTTTACGAATAGCAAGTAGTTATTGGATACCTTAAGTGGCCTTCGGCTTTAAGACGGTTAAAAAAGCACGGTGTATAGCAATCTAATATTTTGCTGGTCACGCTTCTGGCACAGTCACGATACGAGCACGGTTTACTGGGCAAACAACTTAAGCATGTACCTGCAACTATGTATGGGTCGTTGGCGTTTTTATCGTCGACAAAACTAGACCGTTGAATTTCGTCTATCGACTAGTCGATCAACTAGTTGAAGTCGACGACTAGTCGATTGCATGAACATATGGACTATCTAAACGAGCTAGATGACAGATCGACACGTTAATATTTAACGGGAGTTCTCACTAGCGCATTCATTGTAATAATAACGTACCTATCGCGTCAGACTTAAAGTTCACTTTAGATTGTTTCGATGTATTCAACTACAGCAAACAACGAAGTGACGCAGCAAAGCTTTTTTGTTATTACTTTCCTACTTACAGCCTGTGGTTTAAAGTTTACTTTAAATTTTTCTCAACGTGTTGTATCGTCGACATCGAGTTGCACGTTGATATGAACCTGTAGACTAAGCGTTTAACAGTCTATGAAGTCGATCAGAGAACGATAGACCGTCTAATCGTTGATGTCACATCGACGGTTGATTTAACTAGTCTGTCTATTAATAGTCCCCCTAGCCTATTTCGACTACGGTGGCCAGTCACAACGACTAACCGACTGCGCATGACATATTATAGTGCACAAGTGTGTGCACTATAATGTGTCATGTCAGCCGTCTACTAAACGCTCATGTCTACCTGCAACGCGAGGTGCTGAGCTAGGAACTCCTCTTGCATGGCGCGCCATACTACTTGCAGCAGCCCGCCTTCTTCGCTCAGATGCTTCTCCACCGTGCGGTATAGACGGTGCAGCGATTTGCGCACTAAACACAAGGAAAGTGTTAAATATCACGTCTATACAGTGTGTGTTTCAAAATAACGATTGTAGTGAATGAATGAAAAGCATGCCAATCTAAAAAAAATTGAAATAGGTACATTTGCAAAGAAAGTAAGAAGTAATTTCTGAAATCTATACTAATATTATAAAGCCGAAGAGTTTGTTTGTTTGATTGCGCTAATCTCAGGAACTTGTGGACCGATTAATTTTTTTATTTTTTTGTTGGATAGATTATATTTCGAGGAAGGCTTTAGGCTATAATACATCGCGCTGCGACGGGAGGGGAGGGAGCAAACTCAAAAAGCGCAGCTAAAGTCGCGGCCGCTAGTTATGTAGTAAAATTATTTATTATAATTTACAAAAAACAGTTTTACAATTCAATAGCAGACTTAAGAATTGACACTTTGAATAGCAGTACTTTTACCATGAGTTTACGGCAGCTTATTATTCGCTGGGGACGCCGTAAAACTATGGATAATTGCACAGCGCCTCTAGCGGTCAATTGCAGAACTAAAATTTTCCATACACTTTTTTACGTCGACCGTAGCGAGTGAAACCGCCGTAAACTCCGTTACGACGTAAAACGACGTTTTTCAACACACTTGCGAGGAAAAAACAAGACTCCAATTATTGTCGAAAAACGGTGCGTTGTTTTTTTCTTGCCGCGATACCGATGCGTGCGGATGCTTAAGGTGCAAACTAGATCGGCCAACAGCCAAGGTTAAAAATGTAATAGTTCGTGTTTAAAACACAAATTACAGATTTTTTTAATGAATTTGAGTTATTATTAGTAATAAAGCTGGATTTACCATTTATTGATATAAATATGTACGTGCTGTTATTTTTCGCATAAATACTGTTTATTGCTAAAATCAAAGTTATAACCCGACTAAATTATATCGCCTCTTCTTCTTACTTACTACTTGGTACCAGGGTACAAATGTAAATTGGTCGGGTTGATAAACTAAAGGCACTAGTGCAATAATATACTGGAAAAACACGCGTGTTTAATATCTAGGATTATGAGCCTAAAATCGGTGGAATAAAAACGTCGTTTTGAGCAAGTGTGTTGAAAAATGAATTGTAACCTTCTGGCGCCGGGTACATGGCGAGCAGGCGCTTGAGCTCGTGCTTGCTGAAGGCCGCCCGGTAGCAGACCTCGTCCTCGCGCACGCCGCCCGCCACCGCCTCCGCGACACCCTGGATAACGGTACCACACGTTATAGTCTATACTTTGATCACTCTAATCAAGATATTCTGAAGTGGACCTATACTTTGATCACTCTAGTCAAGATATTCTGAAGTGGACCTATACTTTGATCACTCTAATCAAGATATTCTGAAGTGGACCTATACTTTGATCACTCTAGTCAAGATATTCTGAAGTGGACCTATATTTTGATCACTCTAATCAAGATATTCTAAAGTGGAACTATACTTTGATCACTCTAATCAAGATATTCTAAAGTGGAACTATACTTTGATCACTCTAATCAAGATATTCTGAAGTGAGCCAAGGTAAAGATAATGGCTTTTCTACGTATCTCCTCGTGTCTGATTGAATCTAACACCGAGCATAACCCTCTCCATTACTCTTTGTGTTATCACGTAGAGAAACACCGAGCATAGCCCTCTCCATCACTCTTTGTGTTGTGACACATAATAATAAAAACCTCAATATGTTGAACTTTTTTATAGGGTCATAGTCCAAAGACCATGTTTCGGATTCGTATATCATCACTGTTAACACACACTGGTTGAAGACTTTTGTCTTCAGACACGGAGATATTTGACACTAGATGACGCTCTTGTGCAGTTTCCCGAACTCTGCCCAGCCGAGTTGGATTCGTCGATTAACTTCTTTCTCAAAGTTGGACCTACCAAATTAGATCACTTGTCCCAGGTAGACGAGACCTTCTCTTTATCAACTTGGAGTGTTGAGTTCCCAACAGATACCGGAGGCGGTACAACACGGGAGCTCGACATAATTACAGACATACTAACCCACGTTGTTTTTGGAACGAAAATCTGGGACCACGGTATTGCCCCTGCCAAAGCAAGTCACGCTAAGCGTAGAGGTACTAGGTAGTTTGCGCGGACAAGCTGTGGTATTAATAATTTTGACACTAATGTTATGAACTGACTATAGTCCTTTTCACCTAACAAGAGTTCTGTGACACTTCATCGTTTTCGGAATTACGCATTTTACGTTTGTTAATTAATAATATTTAAAAAATATATATTTCAATTTTATTGCCTTGTTATTAAAAAAATATAAAAATACAAGTATTAGATCCTATAAAACAAACAACATTTAATTTATCAACTACGCAATTCGTGTAATGGAACGGTTTGCTAACAGAGGTGGGACATTCGTAAATCGGCAGCCATTTTGTAATCGCTTGACAATCGCGTCAGTCACTAGGTACGAGTGCGTTAGCCTTGTATGAGTCGTGTTTTCGTTGTGTTCGCTTTGCATAGTGTTGGCGAAAACTGGGCGAAAGTCGTCGAAAAGACGAAAACAACCATAATAAAAGACCGGGAGCGGTACATTGAAATATACCGATTGAAAAAGCAACTAATAATTCATGTTGGTGATGATGACTCTTCAAGTAATTCTGACAATGTTGATGACTCTTCAGAAAGTGAATAAATAATTTAGCATTTATAATCCTGTTTTTCGCATTATGAACAATTAAGTTTTAATACAGGAAAAATATACTTATCTGATTAATATTTTCAGTTTATTTTATTTTATGTAATGAAATCGATTTCATTTCGTATAAAGTAAAATCGATTTTAAGTAAAAAATCTGTACGATTTTACTATAGGACATCTCTACAAGTGTCGAAAGTGAACTGTCACGGAACTCTTGTAAGCTGAAAAGGACTTTAAGACTATTAATGATGAAATAAAAAAACATAAACATGCAGACGGGCTAAATTCCGTCTGGGGTATGTGAGATGAGAGTCAGAAGGAGGTTGGCAGACAAATACAAATGGCTATCGTAACGTGTGCTTTTTTACAATCGCGCCCATTAACCCCTCTGACTGTTCAGATACCTTACCGCAAAGCGCTTAGTCACAATTTTAAGCCCTCATACTGCTGCCTCGGTTGGAGGGTCGTACTTTAAATCGATAGCTGCGCCAGATATCCCGGGTTCGATCCCCGGGTCGGGCCAAAAATATGAATATGGGTGTTTCTGTTCATATATGATCGGGATAGATTGGAGTTTGGAAGTTGGTAGTGTTTAACCCCCTTGCCTCGGAAAGTACGTAAAGCCGTTGGTTGCGTTTGATCTCTCTCCGGTCGTGTCAGATTGCTGTCCCATCGGGCTATGAGAGTGAAAGGAATAGAGAGTGCACCTGTGTTTGCGCACACATTTGTACACTATAATATGTTCCGCACAGTCGCTTACTTGTTGTGACTGGCCACCGTAGTCGAAATCGGCTAGTGGGACTATTATTATTATACCTACATACGCTTTGTAGATACCCGCCTACTACCAATGTAGCACTCACCTCAAAGAACTGCGTGAGCTTCTCGAGCGGGCGGCCGAAGTACTGCGTGACGTAGGCCTTCAGCGCGGCGCACACACTTGTGCACTATAATATGTTCCGCGCAGTCGGTTACTCGTTGTGACTGGCCACCGTAGTCGAAATCGGCTAGAGGGACAATTATTATTAGACCCTCATACGCTATGTAGCACTCACCTCAAAGAACTGCGTGAGCTTCTCGAGCTGGCGGCCGAAGTACTGCGTGACGTAGGCCTTCAGCGCGGCGCACACACTTGAGCACTATAATATGTCCCGCGCAGTCGGTTAGTTATCGGAGTGGGAAACTATTATTATTAGACCCTCATACGCTATATGGATACCCGCCTACTACCAATGTAGCACTCACCTCAAAGAACTGCGTGAGCTTCTCGAGCGGGCGGCCGAAGTGTGACGTAGGCCTTCAGCGCGATGCACACACTTGTGCACTATAATATGTCCCGCGCAGTCGGTTAGTCGTTTTGACTGACCACCGTAGTCGAAATCGGCTTGGTGGACAATTTTTATTAGACCCTCATACGCTATAGGGATGCCTGCCTACTACCAATGTCAGACTCACCTCAAAGAACTGCGTGAGCTTCTCAAGCGGGCGGCCGAAGTACTGCGTGACGTAGGCCTTCAGCGCGGTGCACACACTTGTGCACTATAATATGTCCCGCGCAGTCGGTTAGTCGTTGTGACTGGCCAACGTAGTCAAAATCGGCAAGGGGGACTATTATATTAGACCCTCATACGCTATTTGGATACCTGCCTACTAGCAATGTAAGACTCACCTCAAAGAACTGCGTGAGCTTCTCAAGCGGGCGGCCGAAGTACTGCGTGACGTAGGCCTTCAGCGCGGCGCACACACTTGTGCACTATAATATGTCCCGCGCAGTCGGTTAGTCGTTGTGACTGGCCAACGTAGTCAAAATCGGCAAGGGGGGACTATTATATTAGACCCTCATACGCTATATGGATGCCTGCCTACTAACAATATAGCACTCACCTCAAAGAACTGCGTGAGCTTCTCGAGCGGGCGGCCGAAGTACTGCGTGACGTAGGCCTTCAGCGCTACGCACACACTTGTGCACTATAATATGTCCCGCGCAGTCGGTTAATCGTTGTGACTGGCCACCGTAGTCGAAATCGGCTAGGGGGACAATTATTATAAGACCCTCATACGCTTTGTAGATACCCGTCTACTACCAATATAACACTCGCCTCAAAGAACTGCGTGAGCTTCTCGAGCGGGCGGCCGAAGTACTGCGTGACGTAGGCCTTCAGCGCGGCAGAGTAGCGAGTGCGGGCCTCCTTACGCAGGGACTCGAGCGCTGCAGCGCGAAGCAGCGATAGGATGCCGTGAAGACGGTGGTAGTTCTCTAGAAAAATGTCAACCTTTAATCAAAAGAAAATGTTCAGTTTTCTATGGGACTTTGGCTATCTCTTGTACATTACACCAAAAATTAAGAAAAAGGCTATAAGGCACAAATGAGATTAATGCTCATTTTACAGCAATACCAATTCAAAATGGCGTCGATTTTTATGGAATGACGGGACGGCGGAAGGACCGGCTGTCATAAATGATAGATGACGGCTACTTTTTAGCTTCATTCGTTTAGAAACCTTATTCCGCTTTCCATGCGAATTCAGATATAACAACAGTTTCATCATTCCGAGCCATAAGTTTTCTTTATTGAAATGATTATTAATATCACAGTTTTGTACTGGTTCAAGTGAAACAGTAAAACTAGTTTGTTTTTTGAATAATTGATAGATTAGACTTCAATGTGATTTCTGAACGTTCTGAAATATGGCGATAGAAATTGCCATCACTAATGAATATGTTAAATGCAAAATATTTTTGTGCAGCCGGAAACGGCAAGATACATTTCTTTAAATATTTTTAGGAAGTTTTTTTTTTGGTTGACTGTACAAGAGATGGCCGAAATTGTTACATCTCATTTAGCCATACGGGTAAATAATTAAATACTAACAGGTGTTTCAAAACAACCCGTAAATAATGAATGGCCGAAATTGTTACATCTCATTTAGCCATACGGGTAAATAATTAAATACTAACAGGTGTTTCAAAACAACCCGTAAATAATGAATGGCCGAAATTGTTACATCTCATTTAGCCATACGGGTAAATAATTAAATACTAACAGGTGTTTCAAAACAACCCGTAAATAATGAATGGCCGAAATTGTTACATCTCATTTAGCCATACGGGTAAATAATTAAATACTAACAGGTGTTTCAAAACAACCCGTAAATAATGAATGGCCGAAATTGTTACATCTCATTTAGCCATACGGGTAAATAATTAAATACTAACAGGTGTTTCAAAACAACCCGTAAATAATGAAGGGTTACTAGTCAGAATTACTAACTTAACAACTTACCCCTAGAAACAAAGGTCGAGTTACCTACAATAAGGTTCACTTGCGCGCGATGATTTAACCCAGTATTACGCTTATCCTGGATTAAATAATAATTCTGCAACGTCAGTTTATTTGACGTTGACAGAGACCGAATGAAGATTTAGTCCAGGATTATGCTAATCCTGGGTTAAATCATAATGCGCAAGTCCAAATAAGTCAGTCACGTGACCCGGATTCGGGTCGGATTTCTATGGAGAGTCGTTCTTTTTGGCATATTCAGACTTATGTTTCTCGAAGAAGGTTGTTTAGTTTTGAATTCCGAATGAATGAATAAACAGTATTTTTATTAAGGTTTGCAGAACTAATGCAGGAAAAAGATCGCCATGACACAGACCGCAATCATTATTATCTTAATCATTAGGAATAGTCAAAAAATCGTCTATAAGATTGAGGAGATTGGTCATTTTTAAGATTGCGTGTGTGGGCCGCTGCTTAGACTGACGTGTGGCGCAACACCGTGCAGCGTCTCCGTAAACGAGCCCTTCGTTTAGTACGTACCTTGGAAGCGCTTTAGAGATTCACGATGGCCACTGGTGTAAAGTAAAGTGACTACACGACCCATATATATAGCTTTTATTTATTAATTAAAACTATTGCCCAATTAAAGGCACTAAAGATGGACTTAACAGCTCTTTTCAGTCATTGTTTTGGGTTATGTTTTTAACACTCACAGTGTCATATTCATAAAGATGTAATAAGACACCATAAAAAAAGTAGTTCAATTGGAAGAGTGTTTGGCCCGGTTAGCCAGAAAGTTGCTGATTCGAGTCCTGCTCGTGCGCAATTTTTGGTTTCATATTTCATCTTTATGAACACAAATATGACACTGTGAGTGTTAAAATAGTCTTAAACTATTGGATAGCGAAGCGTTATCAATTTACAAGTGCAATTTATAATGTAATGAATACTTGGCCTATTGCTATTATAAAACAGTTAGGGTGGATAGCGTAGACGTCACGCGTAATGACCAGGGCTTGGAAACCGGTATTTTTTTTAACCGGTTTTAACGTAAATACAGGTGGAACTTTTTGAAAAAGGTTATGTTCCTTTAAACCGGTTTGGAAAAATATGGGTATTTTGCATTAACCGGTTCAACTTTTCGTTCAGGCAGGACAACCACTCTGAACTTCGTTAAGATCTGCAAGCGGTGAGCGCATCTGACGTTTGTTTCTGAATCTGATAATTAGTTTAACATCTTTGAAAGAATATTCGGTCTAAAAACAAGTCGCGTTGCGATCGTCGCGAGCGGCTACGAATTAACCGGTTTATTGAGGTTCACAGTATCGCTCTTATTTGGTTCCGCTCCGGAGCGGAATTTTAAGATAAAACCGGTTTAACCGTTATAATACCGGTAAATCTTGAACCGGTTTCAAGCCTTGGTAATGAAGAATCTATAAAAGACTAGAAATTTCGCACGGTCGGACCACGGACATGTTGGTAGCTCAATTGGAAGAGCGTTTGGACTGGTTAGCTTTGCTGGTTCGAGTAAATTTTTGGTTTCTTATTTTATCTTTATGTATATATAAAAAGACAGTTTACCCATATGTAAAACGGCGCGCGGTGTTCTTGGGTGATCAGCGTGTTGAATGGCGTGCAGCATGGCAGAAGCCAGCGACACATACCACCGGTCTAAATCTGCGCGACGGCCGCCCGCGAATATCGCCTCGCACGCGCCGCTCAGCTCCTACGAACAAATAAACATACTAATAATAATAATGTGTTTACATACTTAAAAGCGACGGTTGCGGCACAGGTCCCGTGTTCAAAATACGTTTTTTCTCTTCAGAAATTCTCGGGGTAGCCCGGAGTTTGGAAAGAGCTGCCCCGAGTGCTACCAAAACGTACAGCCGTTGGTCCTGCGCCTGATATCTCTCCAGTATTATAAATTCATTTAGATTGTTTGTTTTTTGTTTATTTTTCTTTTTTGTAAGTATGTACTTTGTGTCGAATAAAGTTATTTCATTTCATTTCATTTCATTTGCACTATAATATGTCCCGCACAGTCGGTTAGTCGTTGTGGACCATAAAATTATTATCCCTTTGGAATAGAACGACAAAAGCGAGATGTCACTAGCAGCAAACTGTGTGATAAAAAGAAATGGGTAGCAGAACCATTTTTGGCAGATTTCAAACAGTTGACCGCCCTGCAGAAGCTCGCTGAAAATTACGTGCATTTGATTTTTTTTATTCAAAAGTGAAATTGTGTATATTTTGGAGAAATAATGCGTCTGAAACATGGTTACTTGATCGGTGATTGATTGTTATGCATTACAGCGGCACAACCCCAACAAATAATCATTTAATAGGTAGATTAGTCCAAATCGAAGCCTCTTATTTCCACTTCGACATCTTCGACTTCATCGACTTATATTTACCAATGCGCTTCAAATTTAAAGTACGCAGTTTGATTATTCTATTCTACAAACGTTAGTTCTAAACTAAACTCTTATGTAATCACTAAAAATAAAGAAATAAAATAAACTTTAAAAAAAAGTAAAAACTGACTTCAAAACCACAATGCACTAAAAAGTCTTAAATAAACTCTTCACCATTTAAAGGAAAGGAATCCGTTTTAGGCAAACAATTTCTTTTTGGAGTCGGTGCCATCACTTTGACCATCAAGCATCAACTATCACAGCACCGACTCCAAAAAGAAATTGTTTGCCTAAAACGGATTCCTTTCCTTTCAATGGTGAAGAGTTTATTTAAGACTTTTTAGTGCATTTTGGTTTTGAAGTCGGTTTTTACTTTTTTTAAAAGTTTTGTAGTTTATTTGTTTATCGATATAGTTATTTATTTAGTTTATTTAATTCAATCATATATTTATTAGATTCTTGTTACTATTTTCCTATTTTAATTTGTTTTTTTTTCACTGCACCCGTTGCTATCTTTCTGCATGACCTAAAGGTTTGACTGGCAGAGAATGCTTTTAGCATTAAGTCCACCTTTGTACACTAAATTTGTGCAATTAAGTCTTTAAATAAATAAATAAATAAATCTAGTCCCAAAGTAAGCTACTCAAAGCTTGTGATGGGTGCCAGACAACGGATATAATACTTAAATACTTTTTGTTTGTAAATAAATACATGATATACATAGAAAAAACCCAGACCAATACAAACAGACATGTTCATGCACACAAATGTTTGTATTGTGCGGGGATCGAACCCGCAACCCGCTGCGTAGTAGGAGATTTCTCGACCACTACACCAGACGAGTCGTCTGCTCTGGTTATGTGGTTTAGACACAATGTTTGAGTTCAATAAAACTGCAGTTACAGTTAGAAAATTGCCAAAAGTGGCCATATTTAGCAGTTTTTCTAACTCTTACTACAGTAAAGTACTTTAAAACTAATTTGAATGTACTAAATGAACTATAGAACCTGTACTACAATCGTGTCTACCAGATTTTTGATTGGTCTTTTTAACGAGTTATAATTTTTGAAAATCCTGGTAGCGCCTTAAGCGATATTTATACTAGATCCCAGTTAGAAAACTAAACGCTAAAGCCACGCGTTCCAGTGTTATTAGTGGTCCCACTTTTACCTCAAAATATTTCAAAACCGACAGCAGAACACATGTAAGCCGCTTAGTCGCTTGTTTCACCGCATCTAGCAGTGTTGCTAACCGATCCGCGAGAGCGCGGCCCATCGAGCTTCGTCTGTACTCGTCCCTGTAGTATCAGTCGTCCCACTAGTCCCACCTAGGACCATGCACCGTCTGAAGGATACTAACATACTTCAAAATCTTTCAATAACGACCCCGGACTGCACTTAGGCCGCTTGGCCGCTTGCTTCACCGCGTCAGGCAGCGCCGCTACTCTGCGACTGCGCGGTCTATGATGTGCTAACCCTTGTATATCTACTATGTGTATGTACTTTTACCCAACACTTATTATGCTTCTTTGTAATGTATGATGCATTCAATAAACGGGAATCATGTAGCTCCGTTGTTCCAATACCAACTCCTTCCAGGTCAGCCTGCCCCTTGGCCGCGACCGCACCTCCCGCTGAAGCCACGCGTCCTAGTGGTATAAGTCGCCCCACGTTTATCTCAAAATCTTTAAAAAACAACAGCAAAACACATTTAAGCCGCTTAGTTGCTTGTTTCACCGCATCTAGCAGTGCTGCTAACCGATCCAAACCACGCGGCCCATCGAGCTTCGTCTTTCGTCCCTGTGGTATCAGTGAGCCCACTAGTCCCACCTAGGACCACGCTCCGTCCACAGAATTCTAACATACCTCAAAATCTTTCAAGAACGACAGCAGGCCGCACTTGGGCCTCCTGGCCGCTTGTTTGACCGCATCCGGCAAAGCTGCCCATCGGTCTGCGACCGCGCGGTCAGCCTGCCTCTTGGCCGCGACTGCACCTCCCGCTGAAGCCACTCGTCGCAGTGGTATAAGTCGCCCCACTTTTACCTCAAAATCTCTTAAAACCGACAGCAGTACACATTTAAGCCGCTTAATCGCTTGTTTCACCGCATCTAGCAGTGCTGCATAGCGTTCTAACATACCTTAAAATCTTTCAAGAACGACAGCAGACCGCACTTGGGCCGCTTGGCCGCTTGTTTGACCGCATCCGGCAAGGCTGCCAAACGGTCTGCGACCGCGCGGTCAGCCTGCCTCTTGGCCGCGACCGCGCCTCCCGCTGAAGCCACGCGTCCCAGTGATATAAGTCGCCCCATTTTTACCTCAAAATCTTTCAAATCCGACAGCAAAACACATTTAAGCCGCTTAGTCGCTTGTTTCACCGCATCTAGCAGTGCTGCATAGCGTTCTAACATACCTCAAAATCTTTCAAGAACGACAGCAGCCCGCACTTGGGCCGCTTGGCCGCTTGTTGACCGCATCCGGCAAGGCTGCCAATCGGTCTGCGACCGCGCGGTCAGACTGCCTCTTGGCCGCGACCGCGCCTCCCGCTGAAGCCACATGTCCCAGTGGTATTAGTCGCCCCACTTTTACCTCAAAATCTTCCAAAACCGACAGCAGAACACATTTAAGCCGCTTAGTCGCTTGTTTCACCTCTTCTATCAGTGCTGCCAACCGATCCACAACCGCCCATCGAGCTTCGTCTTTACTCGTCCCTGTGGTATCAGTCGCCCCACTAGTCCCACCTAGGTCACGCTCCGTCCACAGAATTCTAACATACCTCAAAATCTTTCAAGAACGACAGCAGACCGCACTTGGGCCTCCTGGCCGCTTGTTTGACCGCATCCGGCAAGGCTGCCAATCGGTCTGCGACCGCGCGGTCAGCCTGCCTCTTGGCCGCGACCGCGCCTCCCGCTAAAGCCACGCGTCCCAGTGGTATTAGTCGCCCCACTTTAACCTCAAAATCTTTCAAAACCGACAGCAGAACACATTTATGCCGCTTAGTCGCTTGTTTCACTGCATCTAGCAGGGCTGCTAACCGACCCCCGACCACGCGGCCCATCGAGCTTCGTCTGTACTCGACCCTGTGGTATCAGTCGTCCTACTAGTCCCACCTAGGACCATGCACCGTCTGAAAGATTTTAACATACCTCAAAATCTTTCAAGAACGACTGCAGACTGCACTTGGGCCGCTTGACCGCTTGTTTGACCGCATCCGGCAAGGCTGCCAATCGGTTTGCGACCGCGCGGTCAGCCTGCCTCTTGGCCGCGACCGCACCTCCCGCTTAAGCCACTCGTCGCAGTGGTATAAGTCGCCCCACTTTTACCTCAAAATCTTTCAGAAACGACAGCAGATCTCATTTTAGCTGCTTAGTCGCTTGTTTCACCGCATCTAGCAGTGCTGCATAGCGTTCTAACATACCTCAAAATATTTCAAGAACGACAGCAGACCGCACTTGGGCCGCTTGGCCGCTTGTTTGACCGCATCCGGCAAGGCTGCCAATCGGTCTGCGACCGCGCGGTCAGCCTGCCTCTTGGCCGCGACCGCGCCTCCCGCTGAAGCCACGCGTCCCAGTGGTATAAGTCGCCCCACTTTTACCTCAAAATCTCTTAAAATCGACAGCAGTACACATTTAAGCCGCTTAGTCGCTTGTTTCACCGCATCTAGCAGTGCTGCATAGCGTTCTAACATACCTCAAAATCTTTCAAGAACGACAGCAGACCGCACTTGGGCCGCTTCGCCGCTTGTTTGACCGCATCCGGCAAGGCTGCCAATCGGTCTGCAACCGCGCGGTCAGCCTGCCTCTTGGCCGCGACCGCGCCTCCCGCTGAAGCCACATGTCCCAGTGGTATTAGTCGCCCCACTTTTACCCCAAAATCTTTCATTAAATGTGTTCTTTAAGCCGCTTAGCCGCTTCTTTCACCGCATCTAACAGGTCTGCTAACCGATCCGCGAGCGCGCTGCCCAAGCGTTCTAACATACCTCAAAATCTTTCAAGAACTGTGCTGCTAACTGATCCGCGAGCGCGTAACCTATCGAGCTTCGTCTGTACTCTTCCCTGTGGTATCAGTCGTCCCACTAGTCCCACCTAGGTCTACAGAATTCTAACATACATACCTCAAAATCTTTCAAAAACGACAGCAGCCCGCACTTGGGCCGCTTGGCCGCTTGTTTGACCGCATCCGGCAAGGCTGCCAATCGGTCTGCGACCGCACGGTCAGCCTGCCTCTTGGCCGCGACCGCGCCGCCCGCTAGAGCCGCGCGCGCCCAACGCGCTTCGCCCGCGTCTGTACTCGTCCCACTGGCCCCAGTTGAACCTGGGACGACTCGCCGGCTGAAGCAGGCTAGAGCGCGCATAGGACCGCTGGAAAAAAATATGAGCGATTAATTTTGATTGCATTGGCATCGGACATTTGTCACGTACACACAGTTAGCTGAAGTCGAATACAGTCGTTGAAATAGCCTAGCGTGTGGCAGTGTAATAGAAGCAAAGATTTTAATCAATTATTCTACAAAGTATACTTAGTATCTTGACCTGGTTATATTGCTCTGAATTACTATAACTCAGGGATATAATAATCATATAAGCCTTGATTAATGTATGTCAAAGTCGCTACCTCGTTTTACGTTTTAGTATTTAGTTTCACGTATAGTAGTCCCCCCTTAAATATTATTATTTTTTGTATGATAATCGTAAAGCGGTTAACAGTATACATCTACCTATTAAGTTTTTTTAACTGTGTAATACTAATAGTTTTAGAATAAAGTGACTGTGACATTCGTCAAGAGTGTGTGTGTCTGTCTGTCGGGCAGGCAGACTTGACGAAACTATAAGGGTTCCGTTTTTGCCGTCACATCAAACAAAGACAAAAAGATGTGCAAGCGAATGTGGCACTTAAATGCCATAAAAGCCATTTATTTATACAAATATTAATATTGCATAAATAGACCCTATTTGCAATGGAGGCACTTTTAAGGTAAACGCACACTTATGCGAGCCGAACGCTCCGGACGAATCAAAGTCAAGAAGGCCTCGCACACATATCCGCATCGAACGAATCGACCTCATTGGACGAATCGATCGCGTCGAAGAAATCATGAGATAGTGACATCTAAAAGGTGGGAGTGAGCATGAAGATTTTATCCTGCGATTCGACCGAATCGGACGAATCGGCCACCACACCTAACGCCATCTACGAGCAAATCATAAAACTTAGTAATGCAAATGAAAGTTTCATGAACAGTAAATAATCATCTACTTTACTAATCAACACACGGGATTTAATGCAACGAAACACTTATTTATAAGGTAAACATCGTATTTTTTTTTTCCCGACGTTTCGACTCGGTTACACGAGTCATGGTCCCGGGGTGACTGAAGCAGCTCGGCGTCGTCTGCTGGTGCGCGATGTATTATGTTCTTCTACCCGCACACTTTTAATATTTGCACTAGTACAGTCAGCTCTGCAAAACACACTAACAGTATCTGGGTTTCTTGTGGAAGGCATAACACGCGATTTGCACTTTGTTATCACTGGATTCCAAGCTGTTGATAAGTGAAAACCATCATCCCGATTGAAATTATTATGTTTTTTAATTTCAATTGCTTCACGTATTAACCGAGTATGGTAATATCGATCAGTGGAGAGGATTTTCGGGTCATGTATTTCCATCCAGTGATTTGCGCCTGCATTGGGCAGATGTTCTGCTATCGCTGATTTATTCGTCTGTAGATTTTTAACAGCTGCAATATGTTCTTTGACTCTTTCCGCGATTGATCGCTTCGTTTGTCCAATGTAGGAACTACCACAGCTGCAATCTATTTTATAGACACCTGGCGTTTGCAGAGGTATCACGTCCTTTGGTGAGCGTATGTAATTCGTTACTTTAGACAACGGACTATATACAGTCTTGATGGAGTATTTGTGAAGTACTGTTCCAATTTTATCCGTCATCCTTTTCACGTATGGCAAAAAAGCAGGTTCTCGGCTCACCATCGGTTGTTTATCTCTCTTCTGTAGCCATTCCTTTTTAGAACCCTCGTTACATGGCTAAGTTCACCTTCCAGGTGTTCAGAGTCGCATAAAGTGTGTGCTCTGTTTACCAACGATGATACCACTGATTGAAGATGACGAGGATGATGGTGAGAAGAAGCATGCAAATATCTGTCCGTATGAGTGGGCTTTCGGTATACAGAGTGGGACAAAGTTCCATCCGGTCTCACAGTAACTTTAACATCAAGGAAAGCCATAGATCTTTATTGCTCTATTTCATATGTGAATCTTATCTTTGGATGAATTGAGTGCAAATATTGTAAATATTGTTCCACTACCTGTTGGTTTCCGTTTATTATACAAAATATATCATCAACATATCTCTTCCATACCTTTATGATATCAGGACCGCTCGCCAATGCTCGTTCTTCAAAATGTTCCATCCAGATGTTGGCAATCACTGGTGCTACAGGACTTCCCATAGCAACACCATCGATCTGGAGGTAGTATTTGTCACGATATAAGAGATAGTTGCCGTCCAAACAATTTTCCAGTAGAACAATATACTCACTAGGCAGTTCATTATCAAACAGTCTATCCTTGATAACTTCCAGGCAATCCTTTAATGGCACATTAGTGAACAGTGACTCAACATCAAAACTTACCATTATATCACCAGGTTCCATTGTGATATTCTTAACTAGTTCTATAAAATGCAGCGAGTCCTTCACATACGATGATGTTTTGCCAACTAATGGTTGCAACACTCCAGCTACGTGTTTTGCCAAGCTGTATGTAGGTGAATCTATCTGGTTTACTATTGGTCTAAGTGACACGTTTTGTTTGTGTATTTTCGGCAAACCATATAGTTTTGGCGGCTGTACATTTTTTGGCTTATGAAGACTATTGTAAACATCTTCTGTAAAAAGCTCTCGGTGCTCCTGGATTAAGGCACGAATCCGTCGAGTCACTCTGGCCGTAGGGTTATAATTCACTGGCTTATAAACAGTTGTGTCCATCATCATCAAACACCATCATCCTCGTCATCTTCAATCAGTGGTATCATCGTTGGTAAACAGAGCACACACTTTATGCGACTCTGAACACCTGGAAGGTGAACTTAGCCATGTAACGAGGGTTCTAAAAAGGAATGGCTACAGATTGACCAGAAGACAAATGGAGAAGCCAAAGAGAGATAAACAACCGATGGTGAGCCGAGAACCTGCTTTTTTGCCATACGTGAAAAGGATGACGGATAAAATTGGAACAGTACTTCACAAATACTCCATCAAGACTGTATATAGTCCGTTGTCTAAAGTAACGAATTACATACGCTCACCAAAGGACGTGATACCTCTGCAAACGCCGGGTGTCTATAAAATAGATTGCAGCTGTGGTAGTTCCTACATTGGACAAACGAAGCGATCAATCGCGGAAAGAGTCAAAGAACATATTGCAGCTGTTAAAAATCTACAGACGAATAAATCAGCGATAGCAGAACATCTGCCCAATGCAGGCGCAAATCACTGGATGGAAATACATGACCCGAAAATCCTCTCCACTGATCGATATTACCATACTCGGTTAATACGTGAAGCAATTGAAATTAAAAAACATAATAATTTCAATCAGGATGATGGTTTTCACTTATCAACAGCTTGGAATCCAGTGATAACAAAGTGCAAATCGCGTGTTATGCCTTCCACAAGAAACCCAGATACTGTTAGTGTGTTTTGCAGAGCTGACTGTACTAGTGCAAATATTAAAAGTGTGCGGGTAGAAGAACATAATACATCGCGCACCAGCAGACGACGCCGAGCTGCTTCAGTCACCCCGGGACCATGACTCGTGTAACCGAGTCGAAACGTCGGGAAAAAAAATACGATGTTTACCTTATAAATAAGTGTTTCGTTGCATTAAATCCCGTGTGTTGATTAGTAAAGTACAAAATGCAACAAAGTTTTAAATCATATAATCATCTACTTTATAATACCCTTCCGTCAATAGGGTTTCTTTGATGACAGTTTTAAATCAATCACGACGGGACTCGGTCCCGCCGTCGCTGCCGTCGCTGCCGTCGCTCTAATATCTAACGCGCCGCTACATACAGCGCTGCACTCACTACTTGTCGTGGCGCTCGACGTGGCCCACTAGCGCGCGCAGCTGCTGCTCCAGCGCGGGGAACATGTCGCTCATGAAGCGGCGCGACTCGGTCCCGCCGTCGCTGCCGTCGCTCTAATATCTAACGCGCCGCTACATACAGCGCTGCACTCACTACTTGTCGTGGCGCTCGACGTGGCCCACTAGCGCGCGCAGCTGCTGCTCCAGCGCGGGGAACATGTCGCTCATGAAGCGGCGCGACTCGGTCCCGCCGTCGCTGCCGTCGCTGCCGTCGCTCTAATATCTAACGCGCCGCTACATACAGCGCTGCACTCACTACTTGTCGTGGCGCTCGACGTGGCCCACTAGCGCGCGCAGCTGCTGCTCCAGCGCGGGGAACATGTCGCTCATGAAGCGGCGCGACTCGGTCCCGCCGTCGCTGCCGTCGCTGCCGTCGCTCTAATATCTAACGCGCCGCTACATACAGCGCTGCACTCACTACTTGTCGTGGCGCTCGACGTGGCCCACTAGCGCGCGCAGCTGCTGCTCCAGCGCGGGGAACATGTCGCTCATGAAGCGGCGCGACTCGGTGCCCGCGCGCCGCTCGCGCTCGCCGTCCCCGCTACGCTCGCTGCGTTCGCCGTCGCTGCCGTCGCTCTGAACCATCAGAGAAGTTATCATTTCGCTCTAAGTGAAAACTTTGCGTGACGAGCGGTAAAATATAAATAAACTAGCGGACCCAGCGAACTTTGCTTCGCCCCTAGCACCGTCCCGGACCCGGCCCCGTCTCGCCCAGCCTCGTAATTTAAAAGTTTTAAGAAATACACTATAACAAACACAACACAAATTACTAAAATGGCTATAAACAAATAGGGGTTGGTGATATAAAAAGTAAAAATTAAGGGTTATATGTATTTTTAATGCCACATTATAAAAAATAAAACCAAAAAATTTCGTCCAAAAATTAAAAAAATATATATTGAAGGTTGATGAACAACCCTTATCACTTAGGGGTACCTATGAAAAATAGATAGTAGCCGATTCTCAGACCTACTGAATGCGCATATTAAATTAGGCAAGAATCGGTCAAGCTGTTTCGGAGGAGTACGGGAACGAACATTGTGACACGAGAATTTTATATATAAGATAAATACCGTACACCAATCACATACATTGTTCTGATCTCAAAGTAAGTAGCTAACGCACTTGTGTTATGAAAATCACAACCCCAGGCCCGAAACAATATAAGAATATAATGATTTGACATTGACAGCTGTCAAAAGTGAAGTAGCGCGCTCTAAGTTTCCACAAATTTATACTGAGTGGCG
Source organism: Pyrausta purpuralis (assembly GCA_963924145.1). NCBI lineage: Eukaryota > Metazoa > Arthropoda > Insecta > Lepidoptera > Crambidae > Pyrausta > Pyrausta purpuralis. The sequence goes on from OZ001650.1 coordinate 17,699,206, forward strand.
CTAAGTTTTAACTGAAAGCGGCGCTAATGCCTTGATCACACGCACTAAGTAAAATAAATAATATTGTTGGACACCAATCACATACATTGCTCTGATTCCAAAGTAAGTAGCTAATGCACTTGTGTTATAGAAATCAGATACAACGGTGGTACCACAACACCCAGACCCGAGACAATATAGAAAATTTGGATTTCTATATTGACCGACCGGGAATCGAGCCCGGGACCTCGGAGCTACGACGCCTTGAAACCAGCGTGCTTAGCCACTACACCACGGAGGTCGTCAAGTAGACAGGCAATACAGCAAATCATTACTCGACCGGGACAGTAGGGTGGGCGAGTAGATGTTTACACTCATTTTGCTTCATGGGGAGTCAGTTTAGTTTCGAAGACCAAGTTTCGTAAACAGTTGTGCGTAGAAATTAATGGAAGCTAGCAGACGGCAGCGTGCGCGAGTAGCGCTCGGCAACGGTTTATACCTGCCGAGTGGGTGAGCGAGACAGAGCATACCCCTTGTATGCAAAAAGAAGCACGAGGGGGCATTTGACCTAGTAAACAAAACGAGGTCCGAGTGACTGTCTCGCCATTTCGTACTCGTCAGCGGGTACATACCGACCGAGCACCTGGCCGAGAGCGCTACCTCGCAACTTTACTCGGTACGGTGATTAAGGCATTACTTTTCAATGTGAGCGACGCTAAGTTTTCACTTAGAGCGGCCGGTTAGTTTTAACTGTGAGCGGCGTTCAGGTTCCATCGAAATTAACCATATTACAAGCGGAGTCAGTTCGGATTGTTGGTGGTGGGTTATTTAAAATCAAGTTAATAAATTAATTGCCTAGTAGAAATAAAGACTGTCGATACACACCTTAACATCGATGTCGAGATAGAAAAACTGCGTGCAGAAGTCTTGTTCAGCGTCACACAAGCTCTCAACCAGTGTCAGCACCTGTAATATTTAAATGATAAATACATATTATATAACAAATTTGTTTTTGCACTAGTGTAACTTTGTGGTTTTCCTGCCAATGATGTGTATACTTGGATGAATTAACCACTGGATATGAAACGCAAGAGCGAATGTATGAAAATAACATTAGCCAATTTTTGCGGGGCGGGGGGAGCTTGTCGTGTCAATTATTGACATTTAGTGCATAAAAGTGTCGATATTTTTTTATCGATATGTGTGGAACGAATGAATGAACGAATCTTTTGAAGGAGACGACTCATCTGGTGTAGTGGTCGAGAAATCGCCTACTACGCAGCGGGTGCGGGTTCGATCCCCGCACAATACAAACATTTGTGTGCATAAACGTGTCTGTTTGTATTGGTCTGGGTGTTTTCTATGTATATCATGTATGTATTTACAAACAAAAAGTATTTAAGTATTATATCCGTTGTCTGGCACCCAAAACACAAGCTTTGAGTAGCTTACTTTGGGACTAGAGGGCGATGTGTGGGAATGTCCAAAGGATATTTATTTATTTATTAAAGGATATTTTGTAAATTTTTATAATTTTATCACGAAAACAATAAATTACATTATGGGCTTGTAATGCACAAACCATCAAATGAACAATTGAAACACAGAACGTCGTTATATAAACGATCTGCCAAGTAACACTAACTAGAACTTCCTTAGACATATTGAAACAGCCCGTAAATACACATAGCCTTGCACCATTAAAGTCCTCATAACGGATAATTAACCAGAAGTTTTTTTTTGCATTGGCATTATGTCACTCGGTGATGTTTTGTGGGGATCCATTTTGCCTCTCTTCAGACGGCTTGTACTCACTTTATTTTCCATAATGGATCTACAGGAAATCTGAAATATATAATATATGCATATACTATATTAGAAGGATGTATTGTCATATAATATGAAGTTTAAAATTTTAAAGCAAACTGTTGTATATTTAAGATTACCTTAATCTACTCTCGAGTGAAACTTTTACAGATTTATAATTTTATTTTAAAAGTATTTATTATATTCAAAAATTTAATAAAAGAACGTTTATCGATATGATTTATCGACATTTGTCAAGCACAATTGAAATTAAACTGACAAGAGAACGAATGATAAACAAACGACAATCCTACCGTATATAGTATACGTTATCTTGTTGATTTTGTAGTAACAGACCATCACTTTTTTAAATGGCAATGTTACTTTTCTCTTGGAAAACACTTTTCACTATTTTCATGAAAAATAACAGCTTTTTTGGGACAAAACGTTACTTAAGAATGAAAATAAATATATTTAAACTTACTGCTATAATTTTTTCACTAAAATAAGCCATATTTACTCATTTTTTCTGTCAATGTTTCTCACTGAGCTCTATCACCGTACTGACAAGACATCACCTGCAAGTGAGGCCAAAAAGCCCGCTTCGTGGCTAAGGGGGCACAAGCGAAATTGCCCGTCATTGCGCGTCCAGTGGTTTATTCGTCCAAGTGTGTATACCTATAATTGGCATATGTAGAAGAATGATACCTACCTAATTAATTATTTCTTAATAATGTTGTCTATATGTGCTGTTGGTGTACCATATTTTATAAAATAAAATAAATAAAACACATTATATTATATTATATTGTATTGAGTCTGTTTTACCAAAGGTTATGAAGAGAATAAATAGAGAGTGGCTGATTTAATAGGCGATTTGCTCAACCTCCCAAATTTGAGAGACCAAAAAAAATATTTTCGAAGTGTGTAGAAGACAAAATGAATTGAATTGATTGCTAGCCCAAATGTTGTTATAATAATAATAATAATCATCATCATTTATTTCTGACATCTAGATCCATAAATTGTTAGTTACAGAGTAACTTAAGGCTAGTGTTAGTACATAATGAAAGAATCATTGAAAACATAATAAATTATTTTTTTTTATTTATATATTTCATTTATCGAGGTGCAGCTCCTTTCTCCGGCGCCGGCGTACCGGGCTACTTAACTGTATGCAGTGTTATCGGCGCCAGCACCGGAGAGTCCCAGCGGTCCATCAACTTTATGATGAAAGAATGTTTGTTTGCACTTTGCTGTGTGAATCTTAAAGTGCAACACATAAAGAGTGTATGTATTCGTGAGTGATGTCAACTCACCCCGTCCAATATAGGATCCTGTCGCTCGGGCGGCGCTGTTGAGAGTGCGATGCGTGCTTGCTCAGAACTGTTGTCTACCGCGCGTTGATATACTTTTGACCATGTGCTCGTATACACCTGTCGATAAATAATCATATATTTTAGGCCACACAGCCCATATAAGTGTAGTTAGTAATAAAGTTCTTAGCCTAGGGTAAGTAACACAATATTTATCGACAAAACAAATCAACACTACCTTAAAGACTATCTTAATGACGAGAATGTATGGACAGTCTTGTCTGCACCAAACTGATGGACCTACCTGTTTATTTTGATTTGTATCATTTTTGTGACTGAGTTGGTTCCGGCGTTTCTTCTCAGCACTTGCCAAATTGTCTGTGTCTTGTCTCGAAGCGCTAGTAAGGTCCAAAAGCTAAAGGGGGCATGTTCTAGCCCTATATGGGCCATAATTTATTGTGTCCTAAACTGAACAATTATTTTTGACTTTGACTTTGAACAAGCATGAGACATCACTGCAGCACTATGCCACTTGAAATGGCGCAACAGTGATTGGCGTAAGGGCAATCTAGCCTACTTGCGGACTAGGGACGCGCACCGTTTTCGTATTGAAGCGTAGAAACAGACCCACGGATGAATACGTTCATTTTGATAAGAATAAATACCCCCCCGTGTGCATCAAAACACCTTCGAAAATATATCATTATTTTTTATCAAAATTAACATAAAAAGTTTTTAATGAGTTAACCACATAAGATAGACATATGTTGTCGCGGACTTTACTGTAGATTTTTTAAAGGAAACAATCCCGTCATACATGATTTTGGTGTAACTTAAACGGTTTACGCTGCGTACGCAACGAACGCTCTCAAAAGAAATATTTTCTTCCCCATTTTCGCAATAATTTTCATTGTTTCTTTATTCTTATAAGTCATTTCGTATTTTTATGCCTTCCTCTATAAATAAGTTATCCAACACAAAAATATATTTTTCTAATCGGACCACAAGTTCCTGAGATTAGCGCGTTCAAACAAAAAAAAAACTTCAGCTTTATAATATTAGTATATATTAGAGCTGGAAAAAGTGTATTCCCATTGAGAAGGGATCATAAATAATATATGTTTAAAAAACTACGCACGTGGATGAGATCAGGAATGCATTCAATTTGAAGGATACGTTTTATGCGATGATTATCCAATGCAGCCACCTCACAGTAGTTCAACAAACAATCTCTCTCTCTGTTTTTGACTTATGTTTTGCAAATGTGAATGTCATTCAATTAAGTTTTTCGCGTATTATACATCGTAAATTGATTGGATCAATGTAATATATTTGTATTAACAATAATTTTCTCAAAATACTTCCAACATAAGTCGACTGAGGACGCATGACGCAATGTCATGCGTCCTCTTAGATGAGCTTAGCGCGTCGGTGTTCCAATGCATGAGAGAGAGAAGGAGCGCTAGAGCCGCCGGAAGCGAATCAATCAAAGCGTGCCGTCTCCCTCTGTCTTAGCGCAAGTTTACATTTTCGACGAGTGTTATCGCGACGCGTGCCGAACTGGATCTCAAGTTGAAAATGATATAAATACGTTTTGAAGCGGCGTTTGGGTTTCGGGACATCTAGAAGTAACGACTCAGTGAGTCGTTTCAGTAAAGAGTTACACATGTCCGTTGTGCATGACATTTTGCTGATTCAGTAGGTCAACGGCGCGTACATTGAGCTCATACTGTTATGCAGCTGCTGCAATGTAACAGACGCCGCCGAAAAACAGTGCGCCGCTTTTTCGGTAAGTGCATGCGAGATATAATAGAGAAAAGACAAGTCAGTTGACAACACGCTGAAAACGACACCTAATCTGCAGCGTTCAGTTTCGGCTACTTTGTACCGTTAACACGATTGTGTTAGCTAATGACAAATCAGAATCATTGTTCACCACGGCAGAGTTGAAAAAAATATATATAAATATGTGCTAAACAACACACATGTTGTATGACTTGAAAAGTTGATAGATGAAGTTTTACAGATATCGTACCTTAGCGAGCGCATCAAACGCCCGTTCATCCATATCTTTAAGCCATCGCATAAAAGGCGCATACGGGAGCAGTTCATTATGATGGTTTCTTGGTTTCGGCTCATGTGCTGCCGCCTCATTGCTGAGATGTATGAGCGCGTTGTTAAGATGTCTCGTTAGCACGGCGGCGAGCGCTTCCTTGGCTCGTGCCAGGCGTCGCAGCCGTTCCCGAACGGCGCCCAGCCGTCGACGTGCCGCTGGTGCCGTCTTTTCCGCGCGTAGGGCTGAGCGTAGCGCTTGACCTGCGGCCAACGCAGATGCGCGACCCTCCGGCGTTGCTAGCGATATCTGTCAGACACATTTAGAATTTTAAGCTTAATAAAGAAAGATGATATATGATTTGACCAATGTATTCAGTTTATAACAAGATATTAAAAATGTATCCAATAAATTTCTATGACGAGCGCCGCAAGTTCAATCGGATTGAAACCTCCAAACGTAGTCACCCTAAGCAAACTTTGCGGCGTACTGTAGCGGACGAGACGAAGAAGATCGACAAGACCTAGAGCGAGATCAAACGCGAAGCTCTAAACCAAAAGCAGTGATGGACTGTTGTGGACGCCCTGTGTACCATCTTAGGGGACAAATGTCCTTAAGCAAGAAGACATGCGCTTAACTGACACCTTAAGCGCGATGCCAAAAAGTATGAATACACTAACAAAGTTTTTTCTTGACCTGTTGCTTGCAATTACCTCAGAAATTGAATCTAGATCTCTTAACGGCGGCGCATCGAGCCAGTTATACAGATCCTCTAATTCAGCAAGCAACGAACGCGCATTCGCATCTGTCTGCGCAGCGCCAAAGCGCGCATGCGCCGCATCCGGCGCCGCTCGCACCACAGCTTCACAGCGGCGGAGGCGAGCTGACAACGCCGCGCCCGCTGCCACGCCCGCGTCTAGACGAGCGCCTAAACGTGCGCCTGCGCCGCCCCCCTAAAACGTAACAAGGTAATAAGTTAATAGTACCTCGGATCCGACAGGGCAATTGACATCATTTCATTTTTATAAAGGTATGTAATATCGAAAATCATTTCGAGACTTAGCGATTCTAAACACGAAAAAAAAAACAGATTTTTCCGCGCTTTATTTTTAAATGTAAATAATCAAGACTGAAATGAACATGGTTGTCGGCATGTGTGAGCCATTCTCAGAAAGTTTGCTCATGGCAAAAATGACGTGTCCGCTCAGTTTGGATGTGTACAAAAAATTTACTACACAGTATTTTGTTGAAAATATTTGCGGCAATAGAAGGAAACCTAATAATTTCTTGTCAGAAAAATAAAACATACTAAATTTACAACTGAATACTGAAATATAGCTAAATTCAGGCATTGAGTCTCACTATTTTTAATTGTCCCAAGCACATTCTAACATGTTTGAACAAGAATTTTTTAATGTTCCTAATTTTCATGAGACTTATTTTATTGAACTATAATCTTCAATCTTTTATCATTAAATAATGCACTTTTATTATGAAATACGATTAAATTTATAATTTTAATTTGGCCCCTAAAATGGTGCTTGCGGAATTCCAAGAGCGCCACGGGCATTTTTAAGCCTTAGAATAAAATGTATGCATGTATGTACGTAAACTAAAATGTAATATGTAAAATTTATATAAGTAATCACTGTATTTAATTGTCCAAAGAGTATAGGTACCTATAAGAGTACTTAGCAACAAACTAATTTTGTAAGATTTCTAATTGAGATGACACATTATTTAATATAATTGGATATATTTATGTATATATACAAGATTTTACAAAAAAGTGCGTAATCCTTTAAGAGGGTGATTATACTGCTCAAATGCAACAACTTCTTCTATGGGACCAACACCGAAATCTCAAAAAAACATTTTACTTCTCCATACAAACTGGTCTCAGCTGATCGGCGATTTTTTTACGATTTCGATGTTGGTCCCAGTCCCGAAGAAGAAGTTGTTGCATTTGAGCAGTAAAATCACCCCCTTAAAGGATTACGCATTTTTTGTATTATCTTGTATATTAGATGTAGGGCCGCTTGTATATTTAAATGTTCAAATGTAAACCTAGCTTAACTATTCGTTAGCGTCACTTTAGGGTTCAATAGCGTCACTGTCCCATTTTTGAAAAAAATAAAATATTAAATAATTAACAGAAAATAAACAACAAATATACATATCATTTTACTATTGGTTGTTTTATTAAATCTAGGTGAAGTTCGTGACGCTCAGGAACAAAAAAAGTGTACTCGTCTTACTTAAAATCTTGTTAATGATTTATTGATGCCCTGTAGCACATTAAAGTTTTATTTTTCATAAAATATAAGATTTTTTTTTTTTAAAAGTTAATTTAACGACAATACCACATAATGAAATTTAGTGGAACTCCTTAGCGTGACAAGCAAACTTTCTGGGAATAACTCGTGTACACCTTTGCTATGACATATTATACAGAAAAAAATATTAAATGAACTTGCTGTCACTGTCACATTTATAAGTCCGTTTTTCTAGGTTTTTCTCTGCTAGTTGTTCACACGTGACATTGGCGGAACAAATGTCGCACCCCTCGGGAAACATTATGTTCGGACGCCAAAAAAGAAGAAGAAGAAGAACGTGATAAACAATCATTTCGTTAAAAAGGATTAACGAAATGATTAATTTAAAAATAATATAATTATACAATATTCACAACGTACATACGTAATTCATCGTTGAATACTGCGATCTTTTTAAATCAAACAGTTAATTAATTTTATTTACTGATATTATTTTAACAGTTTAAAAATGTTTACATTATCGGACTAGCAAAGAAAAACGGACTTTAATTGTTGTTGCTTTAGTCGATGTATTGGAAGTTATCGATATTTTCAGTATGGTACATATATTGAAGACTAGCGGTCCCCCGCGGCATCACCCGCGTAAATTTTCGATTTCCCATAAAATATTTCAACGCAAACACATATTTTCATTGGAAGTCAGAGGCCAGAAACCATAGCGGTTTTAGCACAAGCGCGTATTGTACTTCGGCTGCGAGCATTACCTTGGTGTGGTCATTTTAAAACTATGATGGATTCTAAGGTACTGATTGAAATCAAATGATGTTAAGGGCAGTTTTTTCAAAATGAACCTGTGTGCATCCAAACACCTTTGGAAATGGAACATTATTTTTAATCAAATTTATAAACATAAAAAAAGTTGTAGTGAATAAACCATATCAGATAGACATATGCTACCGCGGACTTTATAAAAGAACTTTTAAAAATGATTAATCTTAAACAGTTAACGCTGCATATGCAATAAAAGTTCGCAAAAAGAATGTTTTATATTATTTATATATATATATATTGGACACCAATCACATACATTTTGTTTGGTGATTAAAAGAAGAAGTTTTTTTTTATATTTGAATTTTCTTTGCTATAAACCTCACGGAGCCCGAGACCTTTTCAATGATAGCAAAACCATGGAAATCGGTTCGTGCGTTCTGGAGTTATAGTTTCAGGAAGGAAAACCCGAATTATTTTTATAAAGTAGACTATTATAATTTTGTTAAAAAAGCAAAAAAACATAATTTTTTTGTAAATAAAGTCTTTTATATTCGCACAAGACATACTTCACTAGCAGCAGCCAGCATTCCAGCCACATTGAGCGCGTCAAGGCGCGCAAGTCTTTCGCCAAGACGGCGCACTCTACCCTCCGCATCCGCAGCGGGTGACCCATCCTCTAGAAGTGCTCCCAGTGCCTCATCAGATGGCATTACTCCTTCAGAGCCCTAAAAATTATGCAATACAGTTTAAAGTTAAAAAAGCAATTATTATAGCTAGAATAAGCAATCAGCATCTAATGCTTTTTTACTGATTTCATTACAACAATGAGTGTCAATCTGTGTGGGTACGCTTCCTATGCTATACTATATTTCAATATAATATTAAACTATCTAGTAGCCAAATCCTGCTACATAAACAAAAGATTGTTGATACACAACAATGTCAGGGATTATAATATAATACCCATTATGATTATGCCTACCGACTTGTACACTATATTGTTATTGTTTTATGTACATTTCCATTACCAAAAAGTTCCTTTCCATTTAACTCCTTATGCTTTAGAGCTGTCTTAAAAGCCATTATGGCTTATTCTGTTTAAAAAACTAGGTCTTATAGGACTTGGACGTATTAGGATTAGATTATCAGCATAAGTCCAACCAGAAATTGATAAACTACCCGAAACTCAGGTATGTAAAGTGGTGATGGATGAGCTATTTATCTTCGCCTAGGCAATAGCAAATAAGTGAAAATAACTTTCAAGTAACCTAGGGATATACTTACAACATCAATGAATAATTGTTCCCTCCCATCCATATCTCGTGGCATCACCACTGCATCTTGCTTCATTATTTTCGAATGGTTACACCCCTTTTTATCCCCAAGAAAACTTCGTTAGAGCTTGATGAAATTTTAGTTTTTGGGTTGGAATCTAAACATTGATAACTCAACTAGATAATTCATTTACAAGCAGTAACTTACGGACAAAAAGTACATAAGTACCTACACAATGTACATCATAACATAACCAAAATCAAAACTGTGCGTGCAATGAATTAAAATATGAAAATAGTAAATAAACTATGTGATTGCCATACTCTTACTAATCTGTGCTGATGCGGTGGCGAAACTGGAAAACTTCTTACCACTTCTTACTCAGACACAGATAGATAAGTAATAGTTTCAGACAAAAAACAGTGACACTAGCCGCAAGTACATACACGAAAAAAATCTATGAAAAAGGGTCAAATTTTAATGGCGGCATTAGAGTTTGGCAGGGTTAGTAATAAATCGGTAAGTAATGAAAAAAACGGGAATTAATAGTAAAAAATGGTAAAATACTCTATTTTTTTAACAAATGGCGGTAAAATACTCAGTTGCTATTTTTGATTATTTTATAATTTGTGCATGACTAAAGCTTTATTCCAAACGGTTGTAGTAAACATTTAAAAAATGATTATTTTTACGTTACTTGGGTCACCATATAAAACAGGAAACAAATATTCTTGCGCGTTGCGTGAACTCTTATACGGCATTTACACATTCGCGCTTACTTCTCGCCTCGTCATTGATTGACGAAATATTCGTGCACGAGAGCTGACGCAAGCTTGCTGTTCACACATTCGCGAAAATAATCATAGCCTCTGTTGCACATAAACATGCCGTTGAGTTGAGATTAGTTAGTTGTGGCTTGCGCTTTGCAACTCTTCAGTTTGTTTAAATACTTGAATATCTTGCGTAAGAAAGTGAAGAGGAACCGTCGACGCAAACGATATGATGTGGTTGATGGATAAGCTTTGCTTTTCAGTCAGTATGGTGAGGGGGCAATTTTTTCAAAAATTTACCCTATCTTGGGATTTTCAGTTATTAATATAATTATCCATATCACGAAAACTACTGGACCGATTTTGATGAAACTAACACTGTACGTACCCTTAGTGGCAATATATCTGATTGAACAAAAAAAACAAATATAGTCTCGCTATGACTTCTCGTTTTCAAGAAATCCTTGGACTAACATCAAAACACACATACACTTACGAAATTTTGAACACGTGTTTGGAACTTTCTCGATGTAAAATTCTAACAAAATCAGATACCTACAGGTCGAATGGACAACCCTCATTTTTTAAAATAAACATTGAATGTGAGTGAATTCGGAAGCTAACCGGCGAACCTCCCACTGTCTTCACACCCGGTAAGGTTACACCTAACAAAGTAGCCCACCAACTTCTTCTGAACGGGAGAACCAAATACCGGCAAACCCGAACAGCAAAAACAAGCATCAGTAGGCCTTTTAAACTTACAGAAATCGTCACTGCCATCAAATCCCTAAAAAGTGGTAAAGCGTCTGGGGTTGATAACATTTCTGTCGAGCAAGTAAAAAACCTCGGCACTCTTGTTTTTTCTTGGGTGCTAGAGCTGTCTAACAGCTGTCTGAAGTCTGCCGGGATCTCGCTCCTGGACGCCGCAGTCGCGTCTGTGGCGAAAAGCCAAGGTGGTCGCACTGTTAAAACCTGGGAAGCCGAGTAACGATCCTAAAATCTATCGGACGATATCTTTACTGTGTCAGACATACAATCTGCTGGAGAGAATGCTACTGGACCGCCTCGTAAGTATTGTGGACCCAATGCTCATTCCCGGACAAGCTGCTATCCGACCGGAAAAATCATGCTGTAACCAGTCATTAACACACACAACACCTTTAAGATGGATTTGAGCTGGGTCGGGTAACTGGTGCGGTTTTTGTGGATCTTTCCACAGTGTATGACACAGTGAACATAAAACGGCTTCTGTGGAAGGTGTCCGAGCTTACATGTGAGCACAGCGTTACCCAAATCCTGAGCGAACTTCTCCGCAACAGGCGCTTTCAGGTCCACCTTTTCTCCGAAAAGAGCCGATGGATGGAGAGCCCTTAAAAAAGGCCTTCCCCAGGGCAGTGTGTTTGCTCCTATGCTTTTTAATATTTACACAAATGACCAGCCTCTTGCGCCAAACACTAATCGCTTTATATGCCGATGATCTGGCTCTGACATCTCAAGCGCCTTCCTTTGAAGAATTTCATCATCATCATCATCATTAACCGCCAAAGGACGTCCACTGCTGAACATAGGCCTCCCCCACGGATTTCCACAGCGACCGATCACTAGCGGTCTGCATCCAGTTTGATCCTGCGATCTTTATAAGGTCGTCTGTCCATCTTGTTGGTGGACGTCCCACGCAGCGTCTCTGGTCGAAGGGTCTCCAATCTAGAACTTTCCTGCCCCAGCGGCCATCAGTTCTTCGCGCTATGTGCCCTGCCCATTGCCACTTGAGCTTACTGATTCTCAAGGCTATGTCTGTTACTTTAGTTCTTCTACGTATCTCCTCATTTCTGATTCGATCCCGTAGAGAAACACCCAGCATAGCCCTTTCCATCGCTCGTTGTGTGATTTTGAGCTTCATTATAAGGCCCATAGTAAGTGACCATGTTTCGGATCCGTATGTCATCACTGGTAATACACACTGGTTGAAGACTTTCGTCTTCAGACACTGAGGTAGATGAGATGAGAAGACGGAGCACAACTTAATTGGCTTCCCATTCGACAACGTAGAAACTCTCGAATTCTCTGTGTTCTGTACGGTATTCTCAATAACCCCTCATCACCTTCTTATCTTAAGGATATGTTCTCCTTTTTATGTCAATCACATGATCGTGCTCTCCGTTCTTCCGAAGATCTCCGGCTAGGCATACCGGCTCATCGCTCCTCCTATCAATCCAAGTCGTTTACAGTGACGGCTACGCGGCTGTGGAATACGCTCCCTCTTGAGATCAGGAAGTCAGAGACGAAACTGTGTTTCAAAAACAAACTGCGAAGGTTTCTGTTTCAATGATTGCGAAATATGTAAAATATGTATGTATGTATATTTTTAGTTATGTATGCATTTGGTAGTTATATATCTAAACTCTTTTATACTGTATATTTAGTTTATGTATATTATGGTATGTATATAATATTATAATATTACACAATAGTATTTGTTGCAATTTTAATATCTATTTACAATATTCTCCTGCACCCATAACAATCTCTCTGCATGATCTGAAGGTATGACTGGGAGAGAATGCTATTAGCATTAAGTCCACCTTTTGTACACTTTTATTTGTGCAATAGAGTTTTTAAAAAAAAAAAAAAAAAAAAAGACGCTCTTGCGCAATTTCCCGAACGCTTCCCAGCCGAGTTGGATTCGTCGATTGACCTCTTTCTCGAAGTTGGACTTACCCAATTGGATAACTTGTCCCAGGTAGACGTACTCGTCGACAACTTCGAGAGTTGAGTTTCCAACGGATGCTGGAGTGGGTACGACAAGGGAGTTCGACATAATTTTCGTCTTTTCCATGTTCATTTTAAGACCCACTTGTTGGGATACTCGGTCAAGGTCTTCAAGCATAGTGCCAAGATCGTCCAGCGTCTTTGCCACAACGACTATACGAGGGTCAAACTGAAAGTTCTTAGAAAATCAAAAACTGATTACATTAGCCAGTTATTAGTTTTATTATATCTTTTCAAAATATTGTCCATTGACGTCAATACACCGCTGCATGCGATGGAACCACTGGGAAAAGCACTTTGCCCACTCGTCCTTAGGGGTCTCTTCAATGGCATCGCGATACGCAGCCACCGCTTCTTCAGCATTCATAAACCGCTTTCCTTTAAGTTTTTCTTTAATTTTTGGAAATAAATAAAAATCACAAGGCGCGAGGTCGGGGCTATACGGCGGGTGACCCAGTAATTCAACATTTGATGTCGCCAAATAGTCGATCCTTCGCTTGGCGGTGTGCGACGAGGCGTTGTCGTGGTGAAGGAGGATCCTACTGCGAGGTCGTTTCTCTCGAACTTTTTCCAAGACAAGTGGCAAACAATTGGTAGTGTACCATTCTGCAGAAACTTTTTTTTGATCCTCTAACACAATTGTTGCGAAATGACCTATCCTTCCAAAGAACGAGGCCACCATTTTTTTTCCCGCACTTCGATCTCTCTTCACTTTAGTTGGCAACTCCTCGAAAGGAAACACCCACTGAGCAGATTGTCTTTTGGTTTCAGGATCATAACAATAAATCCAGCTTTCGTCACCTGTTAGTATGTCGAACACGGCATTTGAGTCACCTCCGTTAAATCTTTCAATCATTTTACGGCACCAATCCACACGATGGAGTTTTTGAGCCTTAGTCAAATTATGAGGTATCCTTCGGGCGCAAAGCTTCCTGACCGCTAAATGTTCGTGGAGGATTTTGTGCACTTGACTCATACCGATGCCTAAGCTTGTCCGAATCTGCTGATAGGTCACTCTTTTGTCAGTCTCTATCATACGCCGCACAACACAGATGTTATTTTCAGTCGTCGCCGTAGAAGGCCGTCCCTCACGTACATCATCAGTGAGATTAGTGCGACCACGTTTAAACTCATTAAACCAGTTGTAAACAGTCGCACGAGATGGGGCTTCATCGTGAAAGGCCAATCGTAGTCTATCATAACTTTCTTGTTGACTTAAATGACATCGAAAGTCATAAAAAATCATTGCACGAAAATTTTCTCGTGTTAAATTCATGTTGACGTGACACAGACAATTTTCAATTTGCCGCCAAATCGTAAAACAAATGACAAATGAATGAAATATATACTCAGTAATATTGGCAAAGAGTTCTATTTTCAAATTTTAGAATATTTTTTTTATTATATTGTTTATAAGTGGCCAGTTCTAAGAACTTTCAGTTTGACCCTCGTATCATCGGCAAATCGGAGGTGTGTGATGTATTCGCCGTTAACATTAATGCCGATTCCTTCTCATTCCAGAAGTTTGAAGGCGTCTTCCAATGCCGCTGTGAACAGTTTCGGAGATATGACATCTCCCTGTCTCACACCTCGCCGCAGTGGAATCGCCCTCGTGTTCTGCTTCCGTACTCGGACCGACATGGTGGCGTTATTGTAAAGGCACTTCAACACCTCTATATACCTATAGTCTATGTGGCACCGCTGCAGAGACTGAAGCACTGCCCAAGTTTCGATCGAATCAAAGGCCTTCTCATAGTCCACAAACGCTAAGCATGGAGGCATATTATACTCCTCGGACTTCTGTATAATTTGCCTAAGCGTATGTACGTGGTCTATGGTACTATAGCCTTTTCGGAAACCGGCTTGTTCGGGAGGCTGGAAGTCATCAAACCTACGTGCGAGACGATTCGTGATGACCCTTGAAAACAGCTTGTAGACATGGCTCAGGAGTGAGATGGGTCTGTAGATCTTCAATAAGGTTTTGTCTCCTTTTTTGAAAAACAACACCACCACACTCCTGTTCCATGCCTCAGGCGTGATGCCCTCTAGCAGCACGGAATTGAAGAGTCTCTGAAGGACTTTAAGTACCGGTGTTCCACCCGCCTTCAGAAGCTCTGCTGTGATTCCGTCCTCGCCAGGTGCCTTGTTGTTTTTGAGCTGTTTAAGGGCCATCCTAATCTCGTAGAGGCTGATGTCCGGGATGTCTTTGGTATAGTGGCGGGTCAGGACAGCTCGTGGGTCTCTGGCCGAGCTGTCAACGGGTTTGGCTACTGAGGTGTACAACTGCCCATAGAACCTTTCGATCTCCCTCAAAACCTCTGCTTTCGTCGACGCTACACTGCCGTCCTCCGTCTTAAGCTTCGTCAACAGGCTTTGCCCAATAGACATGTCCCTTGCAAACACTTTGGAGCCTTGGTTCCGCTCTATCGTTTCTTTAGTACTATTAGTGTTAAAGCAACGAATGTCGTGTCGCAGGGACTTCCATATTTGTCTATTGAGCTGCCTGTAGTTTTCAGCATTAACAGAGGTCTGCAGTGGCATAGCTCGACGTTTTGCCATAAGGTTGAGAGTGTGGCCCGACAGTTTTTGAGGTCTATTTTTACGGCCAGGCCTAAAATACTTAGACCCCACCGTTTGAACAGTTTCCACAAACCCGTTGTTTATTTCGTCCACTGATACGCAATTCTCTAGGCAATCAAAGCGGTTTGACAACTCGAGTTGAAAGCTCTCGGGATTTTGGATATGGGCACGAGTAGGTCGGAGCGTGGACTTCATCAAGCGGGACCTTTCCAATTTGCAGTTATATTCAATATGCCTCGGACCATACGGTGATCACTACCGGTTTTTACCCTGTTGATCACGGAGACATCATTGAATAACCGTCTCTTGGTGGTCATGATGAAGTCTATCTCATTTCTCGTATTGCCATCCGGACTCAGCCAGGTCCATTTCCTTTGAGGCGGCTTCTGGAAGAAAGAGTTCATCGCAAAGAGTCCCTCCTTCTCCAGAAAGTCGGCCAGCCTCTGTCCCCTGGCGTTCCTTTGCCCGCATCCAAAAGGTCCCAGCTTCAACTCATTCTCGCCTCGCTTGCCCAGTTTCGCGTTGAAGTCCCCCATTACAACAGTAAAATAGGTTTTGGAAGTATGTATGGCTCTACTTACGTCCTCATACATTTCCTCCACCTCTTCATCCGGGATTTTCGAGGTCGGTGCATATACCTGTATGACCTTCAGCGAATACCTCTTGGATATTCTGAGTATAAGGTATATTACCCTGCTCGACACACTCTCGATGGTCTCGATATTGTTGACGAGGGACTTGTGAACGAGGAACCCGACACCACCTTGGGACTTTCATTGGTTGCCTTCCCGGTAGTAGAGCAGGTTTCCGGACTGTAGATTTATCGTGTCCTCGCCCTCTCTACGGACTTCTGAAAAACCCATTATGTCCCAGTGTGACCTGCTCATTTCTTCCTCGAGCAACTTCTCATCTGTCCTCAGTGTACACGTGTTGTACGTTACCAGGGCCAGTTGTCGTCGGGGGTGGCAGCGCGATCGCCTCCGAGGATTCTTAGCACCCCCTGCCCCGCCGTTACCGTGACCGCTACCAAAGTCAGGAATAGCGGGGCTGCCGGAGACTGGGGGCCTGGTTTTCTGGTGTACTATCATGTGAGGCGATTTTGCCAATACGCTTGGCAGGCGGGTTGGCGAGCGCAGAGGCGCAGCCCCTTGCAGCTGTGACGCTGCTGCCCGTCACAGTCCAACATTTAGCTGCGCCTTACATTGGATGGTTATACCGCCATCGGTCGGTCGCCAGAGCCTCGTCTGTTTAAACAGGACGCACCACGTGAAGGTGGGGTTGGCTTGGAGCTTATGGTCTTGGTCAAGCTCCCTTACGTCCCGTCCGTGAAGAATTTGAAAGGAATCAAAGCGAAGCACTGGAAATCCTTAGCTGCTACTATGAGCAAAATTCCTTGCGACCAAATCCTTCGAAGACCCATACATGCGCCTTCCACCTGCGCAACCGCGAGGCCCAACGGACACTCGATATTCGATGGAGGGATGTGCCAATTGCCCACTGCTCTACTCCTAAATACTTCGGAATTACCTTGGACAGAGACCTTTCCTACAAACAACACTGCATCAATACCATGCAGAGTGTGGGCACCCGTAACAACCTTTTACGCCGCCTAACATCTTCCAAGCGGGAAGCATCTCCGCAAGTCTTGCGGACGACTGGATTAGCGCTTTCCTCTTCAGCTGGTGAATACACCAGCCTAGTCTGGAGCCGATCAGCACACTCGTGCCTAGTGGACACAGCACTAAACGCTCGGCACCCCTTGCACCAACATATGCCAGTAGTCCAGAAGCTAAAGAGTCGGCGGAGCTACGTCAAAGAGGTGTCTCCTCTTGATGGCGAAGCTAATCAAGCCCGGATAAGCTTTTGGAAGGAGAAATACCCCAACACATCACCTATACCGCTAACGGAACAGCTCCCCCTGGACATAGTCTACCTTGACAAACATGAAAGTCCTTAAATAAACTGAGGACACAAGTCAGCCGAAGCAAGGCGAATATGTATAGAGACGAAGCATGCTTGTGTGGTATGTCTCCATAGACGATGGCACACCTTTTCTCTTACCCTACGTGTCCCTTCACTGGCACATGTGGAGACCTGTACAACGCCACTGATAACGCTTTATCTGTCGCCGAGTACTGGTCCTCATAAATATAACGCCAAAGTTGACACGAAAAGAAGAAGAAGAAGAAGTAAAAGAACATTTATTTTTTTATATCTTAAACAAAATATCACTCATAAATTACAAAGCACAAAAGAAAAATAAAACTCATAAATATATTTTTGAGTGCTGTAAATACAGCCTTAAATTTCGTGTTCGTATTGGCATAAAAGAAGTTAACTCTTTCCAAGTCAGTAAAAAATGAGTTATTTAGGACGATTTGGTAAAAGTTTTCCAAATCGACACGTCCTAATTTCAGATTTATTTTTTGTTAATGTGCTTCAATTTTTAAATACTGAGTATGATGAGTCTTTTCTATAAACGTTTATTTACGTAAAAGCAATGATCAAATTACATTTAATACATATTTACGAATATTTTGTGTAAAGAAATAATTTTCGTTGTACACTAGGGCTGCATCAAGTTATCGATACTTCGTGTCGACTGTTGATCACGCGGTAAACTTTGTTTTACCCATGACGATTTGGGACAAGACACCTGGGCGGAATGTTATCTCATTTACAGACAATGTTTGGCGCATATATGGCAGTTATTATAGGTATCAGGTTTTGACTATTAGAATAGTGTAGGTAGGACTAATTGCAACCGTTACTATATTACGACCCGTTTGGTGTAGTGGTCGAGAAATCGCCTACTACGCAGCGGGTTGCGGGTTCGATCCCCGCACAATACAAACATTTGTGTGCATGAACATGTCTGTTTGTATTGGTCTGGGTGTTTTCTATGTATATCATGTATGTATTTACAAACAAAAAGTATTTAAGTATTTTATCCGTTGTCTGGCACCCATAACACAAGCTTTGAGTAGCTTACTTTGGGGCTAGATGGCGATGTGAGGGAATGTCCAAAGGATATTTATTATTTATAATAGAATAGTTCAAAAACGGCTAAGTGCGAGCCGGACTCGCCCACTGAGGGTTTCGTGCCAACTTTAACTGAATAAGGGATCCATTTATTTCCACTAAGCTAAAATACTACAATATTTTTTGACAGAAAATATAACCTTCTTTTTCATAGTCTTTATATGAAGAACAAAGTAATGTTTGCGGTAGTTGAAAATGTTTTTTCCGTCCAAACTAATTTTCGTTGTAAGTATATAGTTTTTTCAAAATTTACACTACATTATTTATAAATTAGAGGGGCGGGGGTTCGCCCACTTTACCACTTCAGACAGGCAGACAGCTTGACAAAACTATAAGGATTCCATTTTTTGTCTAATTTCGCGTTTCCCGCGGCTTTACCTACCCGCGCGAAATCCGATCTCAAAAATATCGTAATGAATTATAGTCTAAATACTATTCTGATGTATTAGCTATAGTATTGTAAAGTTTCATCAAAATCCATCTAGTACTGTTAGCGAGAAGGAGTAATAAACATCCATCTATTCATTCATCATCACCAACTTTTGCATTAATCATATAAGTGGTTAGTATGGTATAAGTGGAATTATTTATTAAAAAACAGATTTTATGAAAAAATTCGCAGACCCAACGAATACGGAGCCGTTTGTGCGCGAGTCCGACTCGTACTTAGCCTAATATAACTTTTACTGATTTAAATTTCAAACGTCTGTTTTATCATTTTAAAAAAGGTTTTTAGTTATTTTGTTGGATTTATTAGTTTTAAAAAGCAAAAAGGATTGATATACAAGTGAAAAATATGTGTCAAAACATGTTGTTTAGGAAATAAAATTATTTTATCGACGCGATAAACGGTATCGGGACGTGCATGTTAGCCTTACTGGTAATGTTAAGGCTGCGTTCTTTTTGTAATAATAACATAACGTTATTCCGTTTCGTTACTCAAATACTAATTTGAAAATCTTACATTTTGCACACGAACTTCAAAAGTTCATCCCAGCCTAATTACTAGTAACAGGTATAAAACGACGCTAGCGACACCACAGATTGCAGCCCCAAACTTTATATGGGTCACAGATTAGGAAAACTATGTGTAAAATGAGATGTCTAAGATTAGGTCCCAAACGATCCAAGAGCTTTCCAAATCTTTTCTTTTATGTCTATGATTCTAACCTCAAAACTTTCTTCGCACAAAAGTGCAAACAAATGTTTGAAAAATTGCAATCATTTTGATTTCAATTAATCTACGTATCGGAAAGATATACTTTAACTATTGGTAACATATAAAACAATAATTGCATCATATTAAAATGGCCAAAAGTGCTTCAACCTCAACCTCAAAAGGTGGAAAGCCGAAGTCGAGTGAAGAGATTTTTGCAGGGTTTCAAACTCTTCGAACTGAACAAAGGCAACTCGCAAATAAAATATCAGAGCTGGAAATGGACCTCAATGAACACAAGTGCGTAGGTCTTATCTAGTTTTGTATTTAATGTTAATGTAGCTGATGCTTATAAAGCTATTATTATAGAGTACCTTCTGCTGATTCTCAATTTTTTTATTATTTCCAGAATTGTAATCGAAACATTGCGTGGGGTAGACGGATCCCGAAAGTGTTTCCGAATGGTTGGTGGTGTCCTCGTAGAGAGAACAGTAGCTGATGTGCTGCCAGAGCTAGAAACTAACAGAGAACGTTTACCTAAAGCCCTGCAAGCGTTACACGAACAACTAACAAAGAAAGGTCAAGAAATTAATGAGTATATTGAATTGTACGACATAAGAGTTCAGCGTGCCGACCGCCCACAAGCAGAAGAGGCACCTGAGCAACCAGCAAAATCAAATGTTCTTGTGGCAAGTGCTTGACCTAAAAAAGAGTGAATATGAACAATTTTATAGCTTTCAGAACTCAACTTTTTTAAGAAGTTATGATTTATACCCAGAGATATTTTATAAACTTATTAACCAAATCTTCACCAAAAAATACTTAGCACTTAAAAACCATGTGCTGCCAGTTTATTTCACACTAAAAAGCCTAATATTAAATTGCTTTTTAAAAAAATGCTCATTACGCTTTTATTTTGCATTTGTTTTCTAATTAGCTGCTTCAATTAATTATGTTGAATGTGTCACTTGTATCATGGCACAGAAGCATACTTTAAAATTTTGAACAAAATGATATGTGGAGTGTTATATTGATAAAAATAAATATTTAGTAAAATTCTTGTATATACTGTTTACTTATTTTAACTAGTACTCTATCCTGTAACTCAGTATCCCATGATAGTATTACATCAAAAGATGAACATTGTATGTAAAAGAATTAAACATTCCTTTTTTGCCAAAAGTATTTATTAAAAATATAATATAAATATACAAACAAATGTATTTTAAAAAGTTTACAAATAACATTTAAGTGCTTATAGTCTAGTGGAATCACAATTTGAACTTATTTTTAATGGGTAAAAAATATTTGAAATTCAACAAATATCACTCTTTTTTTTAGTAATTTAACAAAAAGCAGCTTTATATATAGCTGCATGGCATTATGGGTAATCAGCCGGATCACTCTTTTTGTAAACCTATTTGGTAATTTTATGTGATTTTAGGTTTATTGTCACATTTTCTACCAGTGGTAAAAGAAGAAGATATTTTATGGTTGCATTAGTACTTTATGTCTAACAATTTGTGTAACACTATGAAAGCATGGCACACAACAAAGGGCTTTTGTCCACTGAAATGTAACAGGTAAAAAAGTCCTATGTCTGCACAGGCTGTAAAGTCCATTTTTCTTTGCTAGTACAATATTGTAAACAATCTTTCGTAACATTCAAAATAATATCAGTGAGTTAAACTAATTGCCTGTGCAGTTTTTGAGTTATCTTATTTTGAAATGAATCATTTCGGTATACAACTTGCAAAGAAAAACTGTTTTCAAATGCATATGCTGTGTATATATCCGACCTGAAAGTTTCATTTAGAAATATGGAAAATTGGTAGGCGCGTAGATCTCAGGGCCGGTATCCGCTTTGGAAGTCGACGTGGCGGTGCGTTGTGTCACCGGCTCCGGTTTTGGGCGCGGCCATTCGCCGCTTCGACCGCCCGACTTGCGCACCACACGAAGATCTGTAATGCGCATCTCACGGTCCACAGATTTGCACATATCGTACAGCGTTAACGCGGCGACTGCGCAGCCTGTTAGCGCTTCCATTTCGGCGCCCGTTCTCGCGGTCACGCGTACTTCGCAATGTATGCGCAGCGGGCCGGTCGACTCAGCTGGTGGTAAATCGATTTTTACGCGCGCGCATTCCAGCGGTAGCGGGTGACACATCGGAATGAGGTCGGCTGTTTTCTTAGCGGCCAGTGCGCCGGCCACTTGGGCGACTGTCAACGCGTCGCCTTTGGGCAAGCGTGCGTCGCGTAGCAACCGCAGCAATCGTGGCCCTATAATAAGGGAGCATTCCGCTTCGGCCGCGCGCGCAGTCACCGGCTTAGAGCCCACGTCGACCATTCGCACCCGCCCTCGCGCGTCAAGATGCGTGAAGGCGCCGCCATCTTCCAAATCCGATTCTTCTCCTTCATCGCGCCGCTTGACTGGGGTTTTTCTCCGGATTGATATTTCATCGTCCCCGCTTTGTGTAGACATGTAGCGGGCGAAGACAGTATTCGACGCGAGTTGACGCGCGATTGCGAGGTCGAGGGAGGCGGCCGAGGCGACGGGTGTTACCCGCCGATAAGCACCATTGGCCGGTTTTCCATACGCGCGAGATTCTGCATACCTGCAAACGTTACAGAACGGAACACATTTTGAATTAGACCCGGAAATCGAACGTGCCCCTGATCTTATATTCTAAGAGCCATATTAGATTCACATTGAGGAGTTTTGATGAATGTTAGTTATATCTTTAATTACGACACCTGTGATGTGGCAGCCAACAAAACGAAGCTACGTACGTGACCTCTTGTACATCAGTGATTTCGTAATAGATGAAAGGTAAAGCAAATAATCGGAAAAAGGACGTTCGATTTCCAGGTCTAATCGGTATCTATGATACCACTAGCGTTGCCGCTCGATAGTCCTCTAATCGATAAGCCTATCGATTGGTGAGCGCAAGCCATAGTATAGCAATAGTATTGATAGGCCTTTTGCTAGAACCGATAGCTTAGTTTGGTTCGATACCTATCGACAAACAGCATTACTAAAGAAGTACTGATTAACGTAGCAATCACTACGCGCAAGGAAAAGTGTGCAAAAATTAAATGTGTTGTCACGAAATGGACGAACGCGGGCGGAGAAGCGAGTGGGAAGTGACAAGTTTGAAAGGTCCATTGTTACGTTAACCGGGCAGTATCACTATCGATAGTATCGTATATTTATAACACTTTCAATACTATTGATAGTATTGCTGTGTTCGATAGTACCGTCGCTACTATTGCTATTTTTCTATGTGAGTTCGCTGCATTGTCGTCTCTGTCTAAGCCATGTCTGGTCTAGTCTGGAGAAAAGAGCGAACCAATTTCATATATTAAAAAATATACTAAAACTTTTACTCAACTACGACCTCCGTAGTGTACAAAGCACGCTGGGTTTCTAGGCTTCGCCGCTCTGATATCCCGAGTTCGATTCCCGGTCGGGTCAACATAATTTTCTATATTGTCTCAGGACTGGGTGTTGTAGTACCACCGTTGTGTCTGATTTCCACAACACAATTGCATTAGCTACTTACTTTGGAATCAGAGGCCGTAGTGCGAGTCGGAGCGAGACTTACTCGATCAAACGCATCGAGCGCGTAAACCTGATTATACAGGGTGACTTTGTTATCAGTACCGAAATTTTGTGTAAAGACTCCACTGATGAATATCAACTTTTACTATGGGGGCAATAGTGAAGTCGAGAAAAAAAATCAGCTGTTCAATACAAAAGTTCAATTGGCGCGCGGTCAAAATGTATGGAACAGCTGATTTTTTTCTTGATTTCACTATTACCCCCATAGTAAGAGATGTTCATATTCATCCGTGGAGTCTTTACACATAATTTCGGTACTGATAACAAAGTCACCCTGTATATGGGATTGTTTTAGTTTAAACGTTAGCTACTAGACGGCGCTGCTTTAATTCCATATAAATTCACTTTAACGCGCTCGATGCGTTTGATCGAGTAAGTCTCGCTCCGATTCTCACTACAGTCAAAGAGCATGTATGTGATTTGTGTCGAATATATGTATATGTCTATTGTTGTATATTTAATATTAGACCTCTTATGGAACACCAAAACAAAAGCAAATAAACGCATTTGTATTTGTGTATGTAGGCATTATAGTAGACAGCGGCCGTCATTTATTCTGTGAATAGATCAGTTTGTCTTCAACAAGCAGTGGTTTCACTCGCATCCCATGCTAACACCTATCGATGTACTATCGAGCGGCAACGCTAAACACAACGTTAGTGACGTCACTGACCGGCATGCTGAGGCTTCTTGTTCCGCAGCGCGGCGCGTATCAGCTGTTCCAACTTGTCATCGGACGTGCCATCGCGCATCGCGTCGCGCAAAGACACCTCCGCTGACCCGAATAGGCACACCTAAATAATGCAGATAGATAAATAGTTATTTTAAAGATGTAATAAGAAACCAAAAATTGCGCACGGGCGGGACTCGAACCAGCAACTTCTTGGCTAACCGGGCCAAACGCTCCACCAATTGAGCTACCGTGCTGTCGGTCCGATCGTGCGAGATTTCTGGTCTCGTAGGCATTCGTCATTACACGTGAAGTTAGCGCCATCTACCCGTCTGTTTATACACTTGAAAATTGATAACACTCCGCTATCTAATGGTTAAGAATGTTTTTAACACTCAGTGTCATATTTGCATAAAGAAAATGACCCAGTAAAGCGTTGCTATAAGTGCCGACTTGAGTGCTTTAGCAATTGAGCAATGACAACGCGTTTGATAAAGTGGTTAGCGCTCTCGACCTTGGCGGGATTGAATCCCGCAAGGGGCAAATGTTTGTATACTTTGTATGATGAGCACATACATTTGTACCTAAGACAAGGATTTATGGCAGACGCCCCCATCATAATTGTTGTCTGGTATTCGTAATACAATGGAGAAAATTCCTTACCACGAAACCACGACTGTTGGCGTGTTATCTGGGGCATATTTATTTATTTATTCAATGTCAAAAAAGATGGCAATATTGTAGGGTACAAAAGCAAATAGCAAGTAAAATAGTCATGAAATGCGATTTCTGTGACTCACTAGACATCACTGGTTGAGGTTTTCAATCAGGTAATGAGGCTATCCAACACATTAGGTGTTTTTTTTTAATAGTACCTAAATGTTTTTTTTCAGCGACCTGAATCTAGCGCAACTTTTCAAACGATTGCCAACCTTATAAGTAAACGCCTCGTGTTCATCGAACTTTTAAGGACATGTTAAACTAATAATATGGTGTTCTACGTCACAAACAAGATACCTTGAGATTCCCGTCAGCGGTGAGTCGCAGTCGGTTGCACGAGGCGCAGAAGTGCTGCGTCATCGACGCGATGAAGCCCACGCTGCCCGTGTACCCCGGCACCTGCCACACCTGCATGAATAATAGATTGTTATTAACTAAAAATAAAAAAATGACAAGATAAAGAGATCAATTTTAGAAAAGTACTTAGGCCTATATTGTTATGAAATATTACTATATAACTATATTGATGACATATTAACGTGGATGCCGCACATTGAGTAGGTTATCTCATTTTAAGTGAATTGTTATATTCTCATAAGAAGGTTAGGTTTAAAGTTATTTAAACCTTATACAAAGGGAGAAAAGCTACCCATATCAGTCGAGATGTTTCTGGCGCTAGAAAGAAGTGAGAGCACCAAGAATTCGAGAGTGAAAAAAAAAGTAAAAACCGACTTCAAAACCAAAATGCACTAAAAAGTCTTAAATAAACTCTTCACCATTGAAAGGAAAAGAATCCGTTTTAGGCAAACAATTTCTTTTTGGAGTCGGTGCTGTGATAGTTGATGCTTGATGGTCAAAGTAATGGCACCGACTCCAAAAAGAAATTGTTTGCCTAAAACGGATTCTTTTCCTTTCAATGGTGAAGAGTTTATTTAAGACTTTTTAGTGCATTTTGGTTTTGAAGTCGGTTTTTACTTTTTTTAAAAGTTTATTTTATTTCTAAATTTTCAGTGATTACATAAGAGGGGGGGGGGGGAGTTGCACCTTATGATTCCATTTTTTTAAGAAGCTACAAAATACCTACCATAAGTTCCGTCATTATAATTACTGAACTCATAAGCGTTAAGGAGTTCCACCATCAGCTCAGCCCCACAAGATGTTGACTATCAGACGTAACAACACGTCAACATTAAGATTCTAGTAAAGAAACACTATACGTGCCTTTAAAATTTGAGGGTTTCCCTCGATTACACCAAGATCCCATCATCAGATCCCTAAATGGAAAAAATGGGACCAACTAGAAGGTACACCCTCTAAGTAGGCGAAAAAATTTTTCGATTCGGTCGACAAACAACTGAGATATGAGGTAACAAACATACAAAAAAAAAAAAAAAACATACAGTCGAATTGATAACCTCCTCCTTTTTTGAAGTCGGTTAAAAATGGGTGCTTTCACCCGAGTTAAACATACTATTTTTCATTTCGATTGTGAGAAAAAACATTAAATTTACGTAAGTGGTTGAAGATATCATAATGAGGTATTGAAAAAGGTAAAAAGCCAAACAACAAGAACTTTTCAAAAGTTACCGCATGAGATGATGACGAATCTTGACTATCTTTTATAGCTGGCCTAACCAGAGTATAATAATAATAATGATTTTTTTTCGAAAATAAAGCTTACACTCTTAAATAACAATAAAAAATATTATTATAATTCATTAAGAAAAAAATACATTATAACTAAGGAAGAAAACAATTTTATAGAGCTTTTTTTATATAAAGCTAGATATTTTTATATAGAGCACAGACATGTGTAAAAATTTTTCGTGTTTATGTGAATGAGTGTGTGTTTAAATATGATCCCCAGACTAGGCGGGCCTGTCACGTAAAGGTTTGAATTTGTGTGATGGCTTGTGTGCGTGCGTGCTGTGTGATTGCGACTGTGTATTTAAACGGTTATGTGAATAGTACAAAATGGTTGTATACTTATTTCTGAATTTAGATTACCAACTCTGAGATTGTGTAATCAAAAGTATTAAGTCAAAGCCAGTGAAAAAATTTGAAAGAAAAGCTTTTATTCATTAGGGACATCACAAACACACACACAAACAAACTAACGCTCGGACACGAAGAAAAAGAAAAAACAGGCATAATTTAGAAATATGTAAAAAAAACACTTATAATTGCGATAAACTTAAACACTTATATTTTGCGTTTGGCTTCACGGGTTGTGCAATTATTACTACGCAATATTACTTTTGCTGACTCAACAGGTTTTGAAATTCTTTACTATGCAATATTACTCTGGCGGACTCACCCTCGCGGTGTCGTTGGGTCTCGGCGTCATTGGCTGCAAATCTGGGAATCTCTCCAAGATAGTACGCAGCGCGGCTTGGTACGGCACCATCTTGCTGTCGTCCCACGAGTTGCCGCTGAACGGCATGAACTCTATGAACCTAAAAAGCCAAGAAAAAATATTTAGAAGATAGATTAAAATGATGGCGACAATTATTAGAATCGGTTCGCGGATAACGGCGATGAGTAGGTATGGGTTTGTATAAATATTTGTTAATCGCAATCCTTTTATCGTCATACATCCCAAGACAGTGTGCCCCATACACAATATGTCGGGTTACCACGTATCCTTTTTTAATGTAGCTTATTTTATGAGTAATTTTATTTATGAAAGTTATTACACAAATGGAACCTAATCTCGACACCATCTCAGAGATATCAGAGACAGTTTCTCATAGAATAAAAGCTGGTTAATCCATATAAATTTGACTGATATATACAGGGTGTTGTTTTGGTCAGTGACATCCAATTCAGGGATGATAATATGAGTTATGCTTATTCTAAAAAATGTTTTCTTTAAATTCTAAGCAAGTTTTATACAAGAAAACCTCTTCAACACATTCAAAAAAATTACAAAACGAATGGGAAAACTCGCACCCTATAGCGCGTAACTAGCGCTTTTCTACGAAATACTATGCCGTAGCTAGTAAGCTACGAACAGGCTACCTGGTGTTGGTAGTTTTGACTCGATCGCTGTACCGCGTAAAAAAATGGATTTTGTGGGTTTTTTCCATTTCAAAAAAAACTTTTTTTTTAAATATTTTTTATGGCATCAGTATCGATTGTACAGCCACCCCTGAGTCGCTCGTCGCTGACCAAAACAACACCCTGTATATATAAACTCTCGGTACGGAATTATTTCATCCTCAGTAGAACCTCTAGCTAGCTTAGCTCAGGTACACACCTAACTTCCACTTCGCGATCCCGTGTGTATTCTACGAAATCGCAGATTTCATCATCATTGAAACCTGAAACATATTGGAGGAAATATACATCATCTGGGTAATATAAACTTCAAGTCAGCGTTTCATGATACAACCAACGCTTAAGTAGGCGTTTAGTAAAAATAACACTACAATTCTAAAATGAAGTAGGCATGTAAGATGACTCCGTAACTTTAAACGGCACATCGACATTGAACAAACAAACAGCTGCTATAAACGTGTTCGTTCGTGCGTGACTTTACTTCATACATTACAATTAACTTCGCATTGTAAGGAGATGTGTAGTTAGTGAACATCCTTGTCGTTATAATTGGTTTGAATATTGCAAAAAAACTGGTTTTTGTAATTGCTTATAAAACATCATGGCAATGAGTTTTACCTTTTTTTTTAACCTACACCATCCCACTGCTGGGCAAAGGTCTCCCCCAAACTCCTCCTGCTTTAGTTTTACCTACTATCATATCTTTGCTAAAAGGCACTCCAAACAACTAATTGTTATACAAACTCTATACGAAAAGCAGTAAGAAAAATTGTGGATTTTGGTCAGTTATTATTAGGGATGTACTCCAGACGTAATCTCTAGAATCGCTATGGCTAAAAATACGTTCAACAGCAAAAAGTATTTACTTAGAGCAAATATCTCTAAGAAAATTAGGAAGCGACTTATAAAAACGTACGTCTGGAGTATAGCATTGTATGGAAGTGAGACGTGGACTCTGACACAGAGAGACAGAGAGAGGCTAGAAGCGTTTGAGATGTGGTGTTGGAGGAGAATGGAAAGAATAAGTTGGACAGAAAAAAAAACTAACGAAGAAGTGCTCAAAATTGTAGACGAAGAAAGGAATATTTTGAAAACAATAGAAAATCGACGAGGCAATATGATAGGACACTTGATACGACATGACAGATTTTTAAAGAATATCATAGAAGGGAAAATAGAAGGGAAGAGGGGAAGAGGACGGCCTAGGATAAGCTATTTTGACCAAGTGAAGGAGAAAATTAATGTCATGTCATATCAGGAAGTAAAGAGGAAAGCAGACTGTAGAAAAGAATGGCGATTACTCCACCGACAAGAGCGTGGCTCTTAAATTGAAGATTATTAGGGAAAGTAAAGATGCCAATCAATAGCTTTAATAAAAAAAAGAAATAGTCAATCACTTTGAAATAATTCAACAATCATGCCGATGTCTGGGTGCCTAGTATGAGGCACTCGTAAATTAGGCATAATATGTGCCCAACATCACTAGACGCGGGGTGGTTCGATTCCTATCTCTTAGTGTTGATTTTGCCAGATACAAATAATAATTATTTGCTAATGATAGTTCTTACCTTTCATAAGAACTGTGTTGATCTTCAGCGGGCGATACCCGAGCTGAAGGGCGAGGTCTACACCGGCTAGCACTCGCGACAATCCCTGTATCGAATGATTCACAATATTTTAATATTGAACACATAATATATACAAGATGATACAAAACACACCGTAGAGGATCAAGAGAGCTACACAGAATCAGTAACTTTTTGTTTTAATCAACATGTTTCTAGGAGAATTTCGTTCATTTTTCACGGGTCGTTTTCAAACACTTTGTATCTATAGGCCATTGAGTTGTGTTAGTTTCTGATTTCAAATAAATATTTTAGAGTTGCCTTTTACTAGTAAAACAATGCAAGTAAAGAAACATAATAATGTGTAGTAAAATTGCGGTTTATGGAGGTAACTGTTAGGGCTGAACTATAGGCTACTAGCGGGGTCACAGGTGACGGATAGTGAACGGCCAGCAGATATGGTGGTTAACTGCGAATATGTTGAATAAGCCCCGTCTAAAAAGCGGCCGTATTACCAAAATGTAGTAGAGTCTAGTGGAATGGGCTTCTCTAATAAAAGCTACAATATTCAGTAACGATGCTGTGCTGCCATGAGAGAAAATAAGCATTCCATTGGTGTTCGGTAGCAGCAACATCAGTACTGGCAGAAGGCTGAAGGTAAAGTAAATAATAAATAAATAAATATTGGACACCAATCACATACATTGCTCTGATTCGGGAATCGTACCCAGGACCTCGGAGCGGCGACGCCTTGAAACTAGCGTGCTTAACCACTACACCACGGAGGTCGTAAGTATATGAGAAAAGGCTATT
This sequence comes from Pyrausta purpuralis, assembly GCA_963924145.1. Lineage (NCBI taxonomy): Eukaryota > Metazoa > Arthropoda > Insecta > Lepidoptera > Crambidae > Pyrausta > Pyrausta purpuralis. The sequence goes on from OZ001650.1 coordinate 17,729,448, forward strand.
GACTACAGTGTGGAAGGCAAGAGAGGGAAACCGCCTCACTATCTTCTCTAATTTGGAGGTTTTTTTAAAAAAATACTGATTAAAAAGTTGGTTTTATCAACTCAGGGTACAGGATAGATCCCTAATAAAGTTCGGTAGCAAAATATTGTTATTTTTAGGCCATTATAGCCTTTGTATATCTTTGAAGAAAAAATACCATTATGACATAATCAAAGTTTCCTCATTATTTAGTGTCTTGCGTGTCAGGCAAGCAACCCTTCTTCATAAATTCGATCACGTACGCAATCATACTATGTTTACAGGACCATTAGCTACCAACGACCTTCCTTGATACATTACATACCAATTTTACATTTTCACTCGATAATGAAGTTAATTTCCTCGATAAAACATAATTGGAGTCTTATCTACTAACTTTATTGAATTGTTTAGCGATGCTTCATGCCTGAAATTATAAACAGGTTGACTAAAGTAGGTATTTTTTTTGAATGTCTCAAGATGTACTGTGTTTCAATAACACGGCATCAAATAGGATTAAGAGTAGGTTAAATTAGGTACATTAATGCAAATAAACAGTGTTTTAAGAAGAGCTGTAAATATGGAAACTGACTTGAGCTGTAACAGCAGCAGCTGTTAACTTTCGGTGCGAGCGTTTCACCGCAAAATATGGATAGTACCTAGTATATTTTGTGGTGTTATCCATAGGATACTTGGATCAGGGAGATAATTAACTGCCTAGGTGGCGCAGCGGTTAGAGGGTCGCACTTTAAAGTGACGGCTGCGTCACAGATCCCGGGTTCGATCCCGAGTCGGGTCAAAAATATGTAAAATGAGTTATTCAGCAATTTCCCGAGCAGCTGGAGTTTGGAAGTTGGCGGTGTTTCACCCTCGTGCCTCGGAAAGCACGTAAAGTAGTTTCTGCCCTGATCACTCTCCGGTAGTGTCAGACTGCTGTCCCATCGGGCTATGAGAGTGAAAGGATTATAGAGTCCACCTGTGTTTGCGCATAATCATCACGCTATGAGAGTTCACCTGTATTTGCGCATATAGACAGTTACTTTTACACTATAATATGTCCCACGCAGTTGGTTAGTCGTTATGACTGGCCACCGTAGTCGAAATCGGCAATGCGGCACTGACCAGCAAAATTTTGCGGTGTCATTAAACGTTGCGGGTTAGTCCTTACGGCGTTACTTAAATAAGCGGTTTGGTTCGGTTCTAACAATAGTAAAGTCCATTTTTCTTAGCTAGTCGCATATTGTAAACAATCTTGACATGCCCTTTTTAACGAAACTATTCTTTTTAAAATAAGATAAACACGAAATTCGCAACCTACATAGGTATTTTAAATGAAAAAGGTGATTATTTTTATTAATCGATATTATTTTATAAGTTATTAAAAGATCGTTTACTATTTTCGACTAGCAAAGAAAAACGGACTATAGTGGTAAGTACTAACCGGGCGTCGAGCCATGTGTTCGTAGCGATCAGCTCGTAGCGAGTCCAGAGACACGTTGAGTGCGGCGAGCCCGGCTCGCTGGTACGCGGGCAGCCGCCGCGTAAGCACCAGCCCGTTTGTCGTCATGCTCACTGTCTTGATGCCGTCGATGCTTGTCAGGTCCTCTGATATAGTAAAATGGCACAATTACTAGTGAGTGAGCGATTGTTTTTTTTAACCGACTTCAAAAAAGGAGGAGGTTATCAATTCGACTGTATGTTTTTTTTTTATCATTATTTTTTTTTGTATGTATGTTACCTCATATCTCAGTCGTTTGTCGACCGAATCAAAAAATTTTTTCACCCACTTAGAGGATGTACCTTCTAGTTGGTCCCATTTTTTCCATTTTGTTATCTGATGATGGATTCTTGGTGTAATCGAGGAAAACCCTCAAATTTTAAAGGCAGGTATAGTGTTTCTTTACTAGAATCTTAATGTTGACGTGTTGTTACGTCTGATAGTCAACATCTTGTGGGGCTGAGCTGATGGTGGAACTCCTTAACGCTCAGGAGTTCAGTAATTATTATGACGGAACTTATGATAGGTAATTTGTAGCTTCTTAAAAAATAGAATCATAAGGTGCAACTCCCCCCCCCCCTCTTATGTAATCACTAAAAATGAAGAAATAAAATAAACTTCACATTGACCATCAAGCATCAACTATCACAGCACCGACTCCAAAAACAAATTGTTTGCCTAAAACGAATTCCTTTCCTATCAATGGTGAAGAGTTTATTTAAGACTTTTTAGTGCATTTTGGTTTTGAAGACGGTTTTTACTTTTTTTTAATTTAACCTACACTATCCCACTGCTGGGTAAAAGTTTCCCCCAAACTTCGCCATCTATCTCTATCCTTGGCCAACGACTCCCAATCCTTAGCAAAACTGACCAAATCGTCACACCATGAGTGATTGATAAGTCTGATAATAAGAAGAAGGGTGGAAGGGTAAAGACGACGCGTAAATATGACAAGAAAAATAATTATTCTGCTTATGTTCTGCTGATCATTGACTCCTTTATTGACTGTGGTCTGTTTTAGTCCATTTGCGGTAACGCTAAGGTTACATCAGTTAGACAGTATCATGTGGTACCTACCTAGCCTCCCCAGATTATAGGCGATGTAAATCTCATTTTCAACGGTATTATTAATTATCATTTACAAATCTATTACTTATATTATGAAGCTTAAGAGTTTGTTTGTTTGAACGCTATAATTTCAGAAGCTATTGGACCGATCTGAATTTTTGTTTTTGTTTTGGTTAGCATATTTAATAAGGAAGGCTTTTGGTCATAAAACATTACGATACGGCTTATTAAAAGCAGAGCAACAATGAAAAAATTTGCATAAACGGGGGAGAAAATATCCATTTTGAGAGCTTCCGTTGCGTACGCAGCGTAAACCGTTTATGATACACAAAAATCGAGTATCAGGGGATTGTTCTGCTATAAAAGTTCTACAATAAAGTCCGCGTCAGCATAGATATGTCTATCTGATATCGTTTATTCACTACAAACTTTTATGTTCAGAATATTGATAAAAAATAATGATATGTATAAAATGCCTTTTATATAATTTGATTTTAATAAGTATCTTCGATGACAATAAGCCCGACAAGTTGGACAAACGACCATGTGAAGATCGCAGGAACAAACTAAATGCAGACCGCTTGTGATCGATCGCTGTAGACAACCGTGGAGGAGGCCTAATGTTCAACAGTGGAAGCCCTTTAAATGAATATGATGATGAAGAATTTTAAAAGTTATCACTATTTTTTAAATAACTGCGCACGAACTTAATGCTAACAGCTAAAGTACAATGCGCATTGCGCTAACCGCTATGGTTGCTGGCCTTTTACTTAGAATGAAAAATGTGTTTTGCGTTGAAATATTTTACGGGAAATATGAAATTTACACGGACGACGCCGAAGGGGCCCGCCAGTAAAATACAATATAAATATTATTTTAAACAAAATTTGGAGTAATTAACACATGCCGTACTATTGGAAATTTCTATGGTAATTTAGTACATACCTACTAACGTTGATATAGATTCAGCTGTACAAACAGTATCAAGAGTATCATACCTTTAACACATTTTTTTTATGATTAAGGTCTTCATAAAATAGAACATGAAAAAAGTCGAACTAAGTCAATCAGTAGGTACCTATGTCAAAGCACAGAATAGTCTAGTAAAATTACTAAAGTCTGTTCTTTTCACCTTGTCGAATATTGTAAACAATCTTGACATTCCTTTTAAGCGAAATAATTGAATTTTAAAATAAGATAAACACAAAATTCCAAACCTACATAGGTTATTCATCGTTGAACACTAAAATCTTTTTATATCAAATATTTAATTACTTTTATTCAGTGAAATTATTTTAAAAGTCATGAAAAGAAAATGTGTTTCATGTTTGCGAAATATGTAAAATATGTATGCATGTATATTTTTAGTTATGTATGCTTTTGGAAGTTATGTATCTAAACTTCTTTATACTGTATATTTAGTTTATGTATTATGGTATGTATATAATATTATTATTTTACACAATAGTATTTGTTGAAATTTTAATATCTATTTACAATATTCTCCTGCACCCATAACAATCTCTCTGCATGATCTAAAGGCAAGGCTATGGCTGGGAGAGAATGCTATTAGCATAAAGTCCACCTTCTGTACACTTTTATTAGTGCAATAAAGTTTTTAAATAAAATAAATAAAAAATTGTTTATATTATTAGACTAGCATAAAAAAACGGACTTTACTAGCATCAAGGTGTACCAACCTATTTTTTGTGACGGTTACAGACAAACTAGAAACGTATACTAGGGTGGGTTCCTAAGGCATTTTTTACTACAATCAAGCAAGCAATCATTTATTGTTTAAGCTAAAGGTATAATTACATGAATAGATCGTAGGCTGAAATAAATATACCTTGCCTTTAAGGCGTACAAACAGTATTATGTATAAGTAGTACTAGCTTTATAAATGTACGGACAACAGCACGTCAAGGTAAACACTGCGGTGTCCTATGCAGTTGTATTAAGGGCTAGTTTGCAACAAAAGTGGGTAACCTGATGTGCTGTCGACTGTACCTATAATTTTTTCAGTTACGAATTGGTGTCCAATACAAGTCCAACATTTATAACTCACGGATGATGTCAGCAAGGTCTGCCCTCAGCGTGGGCTCGCCGCCCGTAAGCCGCAGCTTGTCGACGCCGAGCGACGCGAACACTCGCACCGCCCGCGTCAGCTCTTCCTGCGAAAGGAGTCGCGCTCGCGGCGTCAGCTGAGCGCCCTCTGGTGGCATGCAGTATTGGCCTGCACGTGAGAGCATTTCTTTCTAGATAGATGGATGACGCCATTTGTGAAATACGAGAACACAACTTTTGTAGTGTAATAAATAGTAACAGCACTGGTAGGTACATGATGACATCTTTGAATGATTTTTTTAATTTTTTTTGATGAACCACAACAGCATAGACCAGCGTTCCCCATTTGCAACCGGGTATCAGGCCATCAAAATAAAATAATATATTCGAGTCGCAAAATTCCCGCCTTGTTCTAAAAAATAATGATCGACGCATCGTAAATATTCGTCAGCGATGATGTTATTTAACCTTAATGGAACCAACTTGGGTTTAAAATTATTATAATAATAAGAATATATAATAGTAAGCAGACGACTGCGCGGGACATATTATGGTAGCCAGGCCAGGAGTTTGGAAGTTGGCGGTGTTTCACCCCCGTGCCTCAGAAGAGCACGTAAAGTCGTTGGTCCTGCGCCTGATCTCTCTCCGGTCGTGTCAGATTGCTGTCCCATCGGGCTATGAGAGTGAATGAAATAGAGAGTGCACCTGTTTGCGCACACATTTGTGCACTTGTAAGAATTTCTGAACAGTCAATCCCAGGATTCCCAAGTTCATATTTTTGTCCCGACCCGGGGATCAAACATGGGACCACTGGCGCAGCCGTCGCATTAACGTGCGACCCTCTCCTTACCGCTGTGCTACCGAGGCAGTTAAAATTATTAAGTGGGTCATGAAGGGGCAAAGTGAAAATTACCGGGTCATGGCAGTGTTTGGGAAACACTGGCATGAAACACACTCAACTGACAATAAAGTATTTCTTTTTGTTTTACTTCCTGGATGAATTAAAACTAAATCACAACCAAAACATCTGAATCGGCTGCACCCTTTAGGGAAGATAAGGTACTTTATTCTAGTTAAATAATGGATTAAAAATTGGGTGTAAATAAATTCTTACATCGTAAATTACACCGTTCTGTCAGCGAGATTCTCAAGTAGTTGTGACGGCGGTTGAGTAAGTCAGTCAGTGGTGCTCTAGCCCCCTGCACGAATGAATCTGCCGTGGTGTCATGAGGCTCGCTTGCATGTAAACTTAAGGTTGCTGTCCTCACCTGGATGAAACGGTTACTAGAGTAAATTTAATTAATTTCACTAATACTTTGTAATTACATACTGTAACTAGCTAATGCAGTTTACAATCTAATAGAAACCAGCAATTTCATTTTTTTTGACATATATACATGGTTATGTATTAACATCCAACTTAAATAATATTAATTAATATTAATTTATTTATTGCACACGTAAGGACACAATTAACAAAAACAAAAAAAAAACAGACTAATCACAATTATGTGTTCCAGGATAGGTATAGGGATATTGGAGGTACATATTTAAAAGCAAATTTACAAAATCTTTTGTAAATGAAACAATACTGAAAACTTAAAAAAAAAACACTTCTCCATATGTAGCAATAAACCTCAGCAATAAAGTATTGAGAAAACTAAAATCTTACCAACCTGGATGATGTTAGTATGGAAAAGTGTTTTTTTTTTTAATAAGTATTTGTTAATTTGCTTTTTAATATGTATCTCCATCCAATATCGCTATACCCATCCCGGACACACTGTATAGATATTGGCAACAACTTTATAAAATAAATTAAGATAAAGTAACCACAATGTTCTCTCGGTCACCCAACCACACACTTGTAGTTTACAACTATAAATTAATCGAGTTTAATTTACATGGTTAGTCACAATGATTAATTTGTAAAATAGTGGTAAAAGGTTAACTCACATCAGAGTAAGTTCTTCCTCGGTAACGCGACGAAAATGTTGTAATATCAGCCTCGACCCTTGGCACACATGATAAAAACTTCAGCTTTGATACATTGGCCCGCATAATCACTTGATAAGGCAGGTTTCGTAAGGAATACGACTGTGGCTGTGAATGAATTATTTTTTGCAACACAAACAAGTTTTGATCAAGTAAAATGAAGTTTGTTATCAGTAGCCAGTGTTGTACTCAAAACAAAAAAACTTATCCACCAACCGGTTACCGGTAAATATATCCGGTATGGAATGGCGTGAGCAATCGATTATAAAAGTATCGACATGATTATTTACCATAGAGTTAGTATGGTTAGGAGGACGAAGATCGAAACGAAACGCAACGCATGTAAAATGGTAAAAAAAATCATATGTCATTAGTGTCAATGTCATTAACGATGATTATTATTCCGAATTAAAAATTAACTAAATTGGTTACAATACTGACAAAATGTTTAACAAGCTATGTTTGCATTTCATCTTGTATACGGTTATCGTTCTAGTAATATTTGTTCCTGCAGCTTTACCAGGAGGTAAATATTCATGTTGATACTTTTATAGGTTATGTTTAATTGATTTGTATTCAGACAATTGTGTGACCTGTAACTTTTTATCAGCAAATAATGTTGCTTCCAGCAAACGACTTACATTTCTACGATGGATCATCTACAGCTGATGTAATTTCTGGCGATGTGTTTTTTGAGATATTAGATCCTCCAGAGCTGAGATACTCTTATCGTATAAGACCTGCCAAAGATTTCGGAGCTACGTTTGTAAGTATAGATAATAGGTGAATAGATATTCTTAGTCGAGGTTAGTTCACTTGTTAGCATACATAATAATTTATTTGTAATGAGGATTTTGTCAAGCGCTAGGCATATCAAATTATGTTATCAGTTTTGCTATTGGATTTCATGAATTAATGCAGTGAAAACAGATGTGATCAAGTTTGATAATTTTCAGAATGACAGCATATTGTTTCGGAATGCAAGGCTAGTTCCAACAGTCCCCTTACACAGCTGTTCAGATGTTCTGAACCATGAAGGTATAATGGGACACATCGCTTTAGTTGAAAGAGGGTATGCTTTTTCAGTTTAATTTAATCAAATTTAAATATAGATCTACATAGCATAAAACACTCACGGATCTAAAGGCCGCAGTCAGTCGCATAAACAAAAGACTGTTGATAACAAATCTGTGAGGAATTAAATATTTTAAATATTAATCAAACTTGCCTTACTGTGGAGTTTGGACTTGTTTTTTACTAAGTAGCACTGTGACACACACACAAGTGTAAAGAGCATAAGCACTTCTGCTTAAGTTATGGATGTTTACTATAATTATTTCTGTTGATTATCTGTTTATCAGGGAATGGTTTGGGAATTGTAAAGTGATTTTAATTGGTGTGTTAAACAAAGGACACAACAATGAGCTTATCATTCTATATTTATTAATACATCTTAGCTTCCTTCCATTCCTGTCTAAGTTTAGGAAGTTATAGATATAATCTCCTTAGACAACCTCCGTGGTGTAATGGCTAGCACACTGGGTTTAAAGTTGTTCCCCCTCCTCCCGGGTTGGATTCCCGGCCAGGTCAATGTAGAAATCATAATTTTCTATATTGTCTCGGGTCTGGGTGTTGTGGTACCACTGTTGTGTCTGATTTCCGTAACACAAGTGCATTAGCTTTTTACTTTGGGATCAGAGCAATGTATGTGATTGGTCCAATATTTATTATTATTTATGAAATCTTGTTGTAGTATCAGTATTATAGTAACATAGAAGTAATATATTTTTCCAGGGGATGTTCATTTGTGTTTAAAGCGTCTCGAGCACAGCAAGCTGGTGCCAGGGCTATCATTATAACAGAATTCATAGATAAAGGAGATGATTCATTTGATCATCTCATTGAAATGGTGGATGATAAGTAAGTACTGTTTAAGTATTTTATAAAATAAATCACAGTTTAAAACACAAACTTTTTTTCTTAAAAGATGAAAATAAAAATAAAAAGTAGCTGGGCATTAACTCGTTAATCTGTTAATCAATAAGTAACGATTCGTTAATTAACGGATTAACTTTTAAGTGAACTTTAAAAAATGTTAACGGACGCAAACGAACGAAACGAAACGAAAAATGTTAACTAATACAAATGATCTTGCATGAACATTATATAAGGTGTAAAAAAGTTGTTTTCCCGATCGATACCGCATTCGTCTTGTAAAGACCAAAAAGCGGCTCGCGTTACTTGGTGCGTCAAAACTCTCGAAAGATTCCACGCAGGATCCACAAATGCTGTATACAACATCGTATCAGATGACGAATACTGGATTTACGCGTACGAACCCGAAACAAAAAACCAGTCACGAGTTTGGGTGTTCGGAAATGAGTTAAAGTCAACAAAAATTGTTTGTTCACGGAATTTTGCGAAAAAAAATGTGGCCACGTTTGTCTCCGAAACCTGCCTCAAGAGGAATGTTGCGACTATTCCTCTCGAGGGACAAAGAACGGTTAATGTAGAATGGTATGCTAGCAATTGTTTGCCACAGGTCGTTTTTGAACCTCGTAAAGAGAACTGCAATCGCCGCATCATCCTCCGTCACGACAATGCGAGTTCTCAAACCGCGCACAGAACAAAAGAGTTTTTAGAGCAAGAAAACATTAGACCATCCGCCGTACAGCCCCGACCTAAGCCGTAATGATTTCTATACTTTCGCTAAAATAAAGAATAAATTGCGTGGTCAGAGATTTTCATCACATAAAGAAGCTGTGGACGCCTACAAAACGGCCATTTTGGAGACCCAAACTTCCGAATAGAATGGTTGCTTCGATGATTGGTTCCGTCGTATTGAAAAATGTGATGAGAATCCATGGCCACAGTATATAGAATTTGTATCCAGATCGGGCCAGCAAATACATTTGCGTGTAAGCGATGCTTGCCGAAAGTCACCAAAATAAAAGTTATCAAGCCTGTATACTTAATTTGAAACAACATGTTAGAAGGGTACATGAGTCACAACACGTACAGTTTTTAGAGATTGTCAAGGCGGACTCTAACCAAGGCAAGACAAAAAACCGGCTAAGTGCGAGTCAGACTCGTGAACTGAGTGTTCCGTGCCAACTTTAATTGAATTAGGGATCCACTTACTTCCACCTAGCCAAAATACCACAATATTTTGTTGACAGCAAATATAACTTTGTTTTGTAGTGTTATATGAAGAACAAAGTTATGTTTGCGGTTCTATCTCGTGCAAACCAATTTTCGTTGAAAGTTTTTGTAAATATCTACACTACACTCGCTTAGTTTAAAAGTAAGAGGGGATGCCCAATTTCTCAATTTGGCAGCGTCTATCTCCCAAACGTTAGACTTAAACGCTGCTGTTGCAAAGTCTGGTTTCTACAAAAAAAACATTTTAACACCAAAACGAAGCTCGCTTTCAGACAAGAACTTAAACATGTTTAGGTTTATGAAGGGAAATATGCATCTTATAATATTTTATTTTGTTCCTAACCTTCAAATTCCGGAACCTAAACCAGGTTTTATAACGCAACGATATAAACATTCAATTTTACTCATATTAACGGATTAACGATACACGTTAACTTGCGTATTTTTTTCCGAAATGTAACGCTTTAGCGTTTAACGAAGCTAACTTTTTTTGTAGTGGATTAGCGACAAACGAAGTTGTGAATTTTATTAACGGTGCCCAGCTAAACAAACATTACACCGAGTGTTAAAAATATTCTTAACCATCAAAAGTTTCATTTTGAAATGCGCTTAAGTGTATATATTTTTTGTAGAATATTTCAAAATTAAGGTCTTTAAAAGGAAATGTCTTACATGTTAAGGATATAATACAATCCCGAAATTGACTCAATATTTTCTCATTTTCAGAATGGAATTAGATGTAAATATACCAGCCGGATTCCTACTTGGCCGTAGTGGTGCCACAATATTGCGGACCCTCAGAAGACTTCACAAGAGCTATGCAGTTGTCAATCTCCCTATAAACATGACCCATGTCCCCATTAGTAAAATGAATCAACCACCTTGGATTGCATGGTGATACCATAATTATTTTTATGCCTTTGCAGGCAATAGGAATTCCTATTGCCTGCAAAGGCAAATAATATGACTTTGTTGGTTTTTGTTAGCTATTTTTATTTTTATGTTGAAATGTGTGTTATAATTAATTTATAACAGTTTAAAGAAATATTAAAAGAAGCAATGGCTTCTACTTGATTTCTGTTTCTATGGTCATGCATAATAGGCTAGTTTCTACTAAGAAAAAAACACAGTGTTGGTTTTTTCTAGGGATTTATTATGATATGGACATAACACAAGAACAAATTCATGTACTAATTTAATTAAGAATTAATAATATTCTTAGGCCTGATTTTTCCAATGTCACAGGGATTATTCGTTGAATAAATTACAAAACGTACAGTTTGAAAATGTCATCTATTTGTCAGCAATAATGTCACTGTCATTTTAAAATTGGTTGTTTGATACTTTGTAAAAGTTGGCTCAAGCGACGCATTGATAAAAAAATGAGTTAAGGGAGTTCCCCCCTCCGAGCCGCACAAAAATTTTGCGAACTTTGTCCTACAAAATGAAATGACAGAATAAGCCATCTTGTGAAGAACGTAAGAAACGAAATTAAGTTTCTTACACCATCTAACAGATTTTTGAAGAACTACATAAAAGCTTTCTAAAGCCTAAGCCTATGACGTCAATCAAACTTTCATCAAGAGCACAAAAAAAGGAGCATTTGTGTTTTTTTGTACATAGGCTGATTTTGATTTTAGTAAATTTTCTTAAAAAGTTGAAAACTTATCCGATCCATGATACTTGTGAGCAAGCAATTTTTTTATTATACCTAATCAAACAGTGAAGTACAAACCAGTGTAAAGTTTTGAAAATACAACCTTTAAAAAAATTACTGAGGTAAAGTGTTATTTAGTTTGGAGTGTGGCAACTAGCCTGTTATTACAATGCATTGTAAGCATTAGAAAATCTAGTTTTCTGAGGCAGAGATTCAAACTCTGCATCATTGACATTGACAAACAAATAAATGACAATATACTGTGAACAAGACAATTAAGAAGCATGACTGTTAAATATTATGTTACCAAATATCTTTCTATTTAGTGAATCTATCAAGATAGAGAGTAGACAATTGTCTTCTATGGATGTTATTATCTCTCTTGTTAGAGCCAGAACAGAACAGCAAAGGCCAATCCGCATACAACAGTTCCGGCACAGTGCCGACACGTGCCGATCAGTAACGTATCCACCAGTGTCACTGAGAAAATATCTTGTAGCATACATCTTGAACGACGTTATCCGCACTTATCAGTGACAGTGGCGTTCAGTGACGTTCAGTGATCACTGAACACTGTTATGTGCGGGTCGGCCTTTAGATTCCCAGTATGAATAGGAGAACAATCTAGTTAGATACAATGCCTTTATGTCATGGTCACGATGGCACAATTCAAATATCACTTAATGCTGATTCAGTTAAGAAATATTCTTCGAACAATATGGCTAATTTAAAAACGTCACCTGATTGTCAACAACCATATGTAACAGTCACTTTTTAAAATCTGTGGCTTTATAATTTATCAGTCTGATAAGTTTTATCTGACTGACCATTGAAATATCGGCCCTTAGTATATTTAAAAAAAGTACTGTCGTTGTTACTTGGCACAGTGTCAAGAACAACGCCGCCTCACCAGTTTGAGATCCGAAATTACTTGCACATCGCGTTGTTTTGTTGTGTGACGTCCGTTTTTTTGTCGTGTGTGCAACAAGTTTAGCCTATACTTAATGCATTATCGTGAAGGATAATGATGTTTATATTCGCAATACATTTCAATCATTCATTCTCATCATCTAAACGTAAGTAATTTACGTTTACAACTTTTAAGGCAAGGATTGATTTAGCGAAAAATGTCGGCTGACACCTGTAACTAGCGATTTCTGGCGATGTGCCGCGACTTCGTTCGACTCATAGACATAGCCAACTCTCTACGACTTTAAATCATACCAAATCAATAATTTATTTGTGTGATGACATGATACTATGAAAAAATCCGCCGCGGCATGAGCGAAATTTTGCCGACATTTGTAGCCTTATGAATCCGTCGCTTTGCATCAAATTGTGATATGTTACGCAATAGTTAGCTTTTTCATCAAGTTTGTACCTAGATCGATAGCCTTTATTAATATCTTGTATTATATGTAATCGAACACCAACTAAGTGACTAGATGTAACAAAATAAAATTTGCTAGCTTTCCATGTGTGTCAACACTTGTGTAAATATATTTGGAAGCTAATAATAAGTATAGGACATTGCAATGCAATAAGAATGCAATAAATAAACAACGGTTTTCCTAGTTTATGTAATTTAAATACAGGGTGTAAAAGTACATGCCAAATTTAAAGAGGTGGTTGACAATCGTGTTTAGAATACAAAATAAATAAATAAAAGAAAATATTAATAAAAAAAATAAGGCTAGAGAGATGTTTTAAGCTGTTAACAGGAGTTGATTTTAATCGAGCTTAATAGCTGTTTTGTGTGAATTTCAAGATTTTATCGGTTGAGGGTTTTATCAGGCCAAGCTGTAGATCTTATCTACACAGGAGCTGCATCGGTAGGAAATATCCCACATCTGTAAAGGATGCCTATAAGCAGTAATGTTTACTTTGATTTTGTTAATGCAGTTAATGGTACCTTTTAACTGCCTCGGTGGCGCAGCGGTAGAAGGGTCGAACTTTAAAGCGACGGCTGCGCCAGACGTCCCGGTTTCGATCCCCGGGTCGGGCCAAAAATACATACCTGCGTTTTTCTGTTCAGAAATTCTTAGGGTAGCCCGGAGTTTGGAAGTTGGCGGTGTTTCACCCCCGTGCCTCGGAAAAGCACGTAAAGCCGTTGGTCCTGCGCCTGATCTCTCTTCGGACGTGTCAGATTGCAGTCCCATCGGGCTATGAGAGTGTTAGGAATAGAGAGTGCACCTGTGTTTGCGCACACACTTGTGCACTATAATATGTCCCGCGCAGTCGGTTAGTCGTTGTGACTGGCCACCGTAGTCGAAATCGGCTAGGGGGACAAATAATGCTACCAAAATTTTAAACTTAAGGTCGGAGCTATCGGAGCTATTGCTACAATGACAGGTGATCATTTCATTTCGACCAGTCCGAACCTGACGTAACGGAAGGGTAGGGCAACCTAGTAACCTAGATGGTAATCGTGAAGAGGCAACATACATTCATGATTTGATTTATTTTTCCTGCATTTTAAACTCAACTCTTACCACCCCTTTGAATTTGGTAAGTACTTTTTTGACATCTTGTATAGAATTTTAAGGATCCGTGGAAATTGTATCTTATATCTACTCTTTTTCTTTCTTATACAGGGAGGGAAAAAAGGACGAGCCAAATTCAAGAAGGTGGTGAGAGTTGAACCTAGAATACAGAAAAGAAAATACAATTTATCTTTATCATAATATAAATATTTTTCTTGTATTCTAAACTCGATTGATAACCTCCCTTTTGAATTTGGCTCCTTTCTTTTTTACACCCTGGATTTATGACTTAAAAAAACTAATTGTAAGGATCATGATGATGGCGTGGAGTGATCTCATTCATTTATTTATACTTTATATTTAGCATAATAAAGTGCTAAGTTACCTAAGCCAAAATATTTTTAATTTATTCTATTCGGAAAATTTAACTTTCATATGAAGATAGACTGGTGGAAAATAGCTTTTCCATCCCTAGGGTGGAAAATAAATTAAGTTTTAATTGCTACGATTAGACACGAAGTTAAAGCTAATTGAGTCACATCATATTATTAAAATAAAAAAGATTTCCATCTTTTAAAGATAAGCTAAACAAAAAGCGTGTTTATTATGGTCACTGATTTAAAAATGTACAATTGGTCTAATTTTTAACAATTTGAAATCTACAAATATAATATTTGGTTGCCCGCCATACATAGTGACACTTTTTTTTTCATTTTAAATTGTCACATTTTGTTTGTCTTTGACAGTTTTTTTTTTAGTATGGACTTTTATTGCACAGATTATTAAGCAGGGAGAGGCGACTTGCCGTAATTTTGTTGTTCATTAACGCATAAACACCGAAGCGGTCGCATGCGACCGCATAACAATAGAATATCCATTGTGTCTCGTTTACATATGCTTGAGGGATTAATCTTCTTACTCACTCCCACCTTTAGCTGTCATTCATAGCGCTATCTCATGAGGCAAAATTGAACCTGGATTTTGACATAATCTGTGATAGTTTTGGTGACAAATAACCTTTTTTTCGCAAGGTTGCGTTCTTCTACTATTATGACCTATTGTCTGTGAGAAAAAATCGGTCGATATTTTTAACAATGATTTGAAATATTTGATATCGTCCGCGTTTTATGTAGTACTCTGTTGTCTTCCGTGCCTTTACTGTCCTTCTAATCTTGTGTTTTATGTATAACGACAGTAAACAAACTGATATGTGATGTAAAAACTTGAAGTTTCATCTCTCGTCAAACAACATAATATCGTAATATAATAAAATATCGTAACATAATATCGTAATAGTCGAAATGAAAAATAGTATGTATAACTCGGGTGAAAGCACCCATTTCACTCTCGAATTATTAGCGCTCTCACTCCGATCGAGCGCCAAAACATCTCGTGTAAAATAGGTCACTTCTCCCCTTGTATAACAATCTACTATTTGATTATTTTTCCTACCCTAAGGTTGTAATCTCTATGTACTTACTTGCCTACACTACGGTCTCTTGAAGTTACATATTTTATTGTAAGAGATTTTCTTCATTTTGGTAGATAATCCGTCAAAATCTTGCCAGTCTCTGATGAGAAAGCGATGATTGGCGATATTATTAAGGTCGTATCCATTACAATACCATCAAATTCAAAAGCAAAAGCAAATTTTATTACTAATGGTTGGTAAATTTTGACTAGACAGCGTGGCGACTGCTTATGCGGTAAAGCAAACTTAAAAATGAATAGTGCTGGTCATTAAATGCCCTTACATATTCTTCGTGGAAAAGATAATCTACGCTATTAACCATGCAATTAGAAGAAATTAAACTGTGTATTCGAGGGCTACATTACGAAAACTAGGCTAAAGTTAAATATTTAATGCTCAGTACGCGTCGTGGCGACCAGTGAGTACTGAGCTATGCCCCCCTCTTTGGTTAAGTCAAAATGGTAGATAAAGGAGAGGCTAGGAAGAAGTGTGAGGGTCTGTGGTTGTTGGTCACGTGTGTTTGGTGAGTCTCACGCTCGGCGGTGTCGCAGCGCTGTCGTATCAAACATTCAAAGCTATCGACGTGCCTCTGCTATTTTGTCGTCGGGAGGCCACTTGTTCGAGAGTAACGCAACATTAATTTTATTATGACACACTCCTTGTGGGGGAAGTAATATAAAAGGTAATTTTAGCGCCATATTATTACTATCTTTCTTTCCGTCTTTATCTATCCTCGCGTTTTACCTAACATTTTGGATTTTTAGGCTTCTTCTTCTTGCCTCTAACTTTTGAACTAAGCAAGTCAACATTTTGAAAATAATACGCTATGTAGTGTAGGTCTTTACAAATAGTTTAAACGAAAATTGGTTTGAATGAGATCGAACCGGAAGGCCTACTTTTTGAGTTTTAAAAGGCGAAGTTATATTTGTAATACAAACACAATGAAATCAAAGTATTTTTGCTGTATTTTGGTTAGGTAAGTGGAAGTAAGTGGTGACCCTTAATTAAACCCTCAATGCGCGAGGCCGACTTGCACTTGGCCGCTTTTTAAACTCAGTTCTTACTTTGATATAATTAAGAACCTTTCTTTCTTTTAAACTAACTTAAAATATATAAATTTAATGCGTCTACCTTTACTTAAACTTAGCCCCAGATAATATAAACTTAGCGTCGAAACATGAACGCAATTAATGTGTACGAACAATAAATTTTCACTGTGTTTTTACTTTGTAATTTTTTTTCGTAGTTGACATTCGTGACCATGGCTGTTGCGTGTTGAAGCTAAAATAAAAATAAGTCGCCATAATGGAAAGTTTGTAAGCCTTATCAAACTAGAGTGAGCGCGGCGTGTAGCTTTTTTATTATTTCAGAGAAAAATAGTACGAGAAAATATGGTACTACTTATAGAGGTAAGTAGTAGGTAAAGGTAGGTAGCTTTTGATATAGTAATAATAATCATATTGGCCACCAATCACATAGATTGCTCTGATCTCAAAGTAAGAAGCTAATGCTCTTGTGACATGGACATCAGAAACAACGGTGGTACCACAACACCGAGTCAATTTATAAGATTACCTATAATTTCCACATTGACACGACCGGGAATCGAATGTGTAGTAAGTTCATAAGCTGCTACTTACTACACATGTTATTACAATAATAAAGCTTATTAAAAAGTTGAACTTGTGTTTTTCTTCTATCAATTTAAAAATTAATGTATTCAGCAAGGTCCACGAAGGTATACTTGTGGCCCTGGGGTACCTGAGAATTGAAACAGGTGTTTACTTGAACTGTAGGCTGAAGTATAGGCATGTCTTTATTGGGGATCGTTTTATCGTTGTGTTTTGAATTTATGACTTATTTTTCACATGTCAGACAAAGACAGACAAGTGGAGAACAATTTAGAAATAGCGCTTCATGCAAATGGTATTATTGATTAAAAAAAATATATTTTGCTTTACAAAAAATACACGTTGGTAGATAGCGTACAATCAATAAAGAAATAAAACAAATGTGCGCCAGAGAACACACCAATTGTCTTGATTGGAGCAAAGGATTTGTCTATCTGCTGCCGGGAATACCAGACAACAATTATGACGTGGGCGTCTTCCATAAATACTTGAAAACATTCACGGCTTAGGTACAAATGTTTATTCGATTTTCCCCTTGCGGGTTTCGAACCCGCGACCGCCGTCAGGAGCGCTAACCACTACACCTACCGCGCTAACGGTAATCGTTGTCATACAAGGCAACATCTAGGTACAGTTAAATACTAAGTAGTTATTAACTTAGATAACGTAGGATTTGATATACAATCATTTGATGTAATTTAACTTTAATAACGATCACTTTACATAGGAATCATTTGTTGTCGCAACACATTATATAATTTTATTTATCATCACAACGTTTACGTTTAATAAAATTTAATTTAATTTAGTATAACGTTCTTATCGTTTGTCGTTATCGCTTAAAATAAAACTCATTTTATACATCTTCATTTGATAAATTTGACATAGAACGCATTATTTTATTCGAGTATAACCTATTGTTTGAGGTGATGACGTTTTAAATAAAAATAAAAAAAATAAGGAAGATGATAAATTTATGTGATATTATTTATAATTAGATATTATGTGCTCATTTACTGTTAACTTAGTTACTCTGTCCTAATTTAATTTGTTTTGTGCAATATTTAAGTATTTAATGTTGTAAGATGTTTGCTGTAGCCTACCGGGTGTGCATACGTAGTACATATTAAACTATGTGAAACACTACTATGTATTTTCTGCAAATAAATGAATGTAATAAGAAAATGATTAAAAAATAAACGTCAATTAATATAACGTTCAGTTGGTATAATGGATTGGTATAACTTAAATTCATATATATATATATATATATATATATATATATATATATATATATATATATATATATATATATATATATATATATATATATATATATATATAATGTTAATTCATGACTTGCAGTGGTACTAGTCTGCCTGATACTACCTCTAGTTATTTAGAGGCCGGAGGCGCGGAGGGAGAGTTGAAATATATTAAATAAGAGCTGTAATAAGGCGCAGGCGCCCGTGCGAGCCAAGGCTGAGGCGACCAAAAAGCTGAAGCTGCGAAGATGAGCGTGGGTGACTGCTCTTTGTTGCGCAAGAGCGGAGAGGCTGCACTTCCCCCAGCGCTGGAGACTTGGAAATAATAATGCATGTGTGCTTGCTTGCTGCATGCCTGCTTGCATGCTGAATGTCTGTTTGTAACTTTGTATGCATGCTGCATGCCTGAATAACCAGCAGCTGCATTATAAAATATTTTATGATGTAATTGTTATTAGAGTAAGAGTTTATATGAAGTAATCAATATATATACGTTTTGAATATTATTAAAAAAGAGTGTTGCTGTACATGAATGTTATACTAAATGTTACTACTAAATAAAGGTTATTTGTACCAGTAAAATGTTATACAGGGTTGTTGGGTTGTACCAGAAAAATGTTATACAGTTAGACAGGTTGTTTTGGCCAGCGACGAGCGACTCATGGGTGGCTGTACAAAGGATACAGATGCCAAAAAATATATATTTTTTTTTGAAATGGAAAAAATCCACAATATCATTTTTTTTATCCGGTACAGCGATCGAGTCAAAACCACCAACACCAGATACCCAGATAATTTCATTTTGTAATTTTATTTGAATGCTGTGAAGAGGTTCTCTTGTATAAAACTTGCTGAGAATTTAAAAAAAATCATTTTTTTTTAGAATAAGCATAACTCATATTATCATCGCTGAGTTGGATGTCACTGACCAAAACAACACCCTGTATAAGTGTTGTTACTTATATACAGTGGCCAGCACATCAGGTTACACACTTTTGTCGTAAACTAGCCCTTTTTACAATGGAAAAACATACCGCAGTGTTTACCTTGACGTGCTGTTGTCAGTACATTTATTAAGGTTCCGTAGCCGAATGGAAAAAAACGGAACCCTTATAGTTTCGTCAAGTCTGTCTGTCTGTCTGTCCGTCCGTATGTCACAGCCATTTTATTCTGTAACTATAAGCATTACACTGTTCAAATTTGGTAGGAAGATGTATCCTGTTAACCGCTTACCGATTCTCATACAAAAAATAAAAAATAATGAGATTTAAGGGGGGCTCCCATACATGAAACTAAAACCGAAAAAAAAAATATGTCAAATCTATGAGTGTGGGGTGTCTATGGATAGGTCTATTAAAATGTCATGGAGGTTTCTAAAACCATTTTCGTTTCAAGTCTAACGTTTCGTAGCTAGACGCTTCCAAAGTGGTAAAATGGGCGCCCCCCCCATCTTACTTCTAAGCCAAGCAAGTGTAAATTTTGAAAAAAATATATAATGTAGATCGTAACATATTCTTTCAACGAAAATTGGTTCGGACGAGATCGAACGAGAAGTTTTTGAGATAGAACACATTTTCAACAACCGCAAACATAACTTTGTACTTCATACAAACACTATGAAAAACAAAGTTATATTTGCAGTCAACAAAATATTGTGGTATTTTACTAAGTAGTAGTAAGTGGATTGCCTAATTCAGTTAGCACGGAACCCTCAGTGCGCGAGTCCGACTCGCACTTGGCCGGGTTTTTGATTTTAGTTTAAATGTTTGTTTTATTTCAAAATTATATCTTTCCATCCATCATTATACTAAAGTGTATGTGTTTTGAAATTGATATGATATGTTGTTATATTATATATTAACACTACTTGTGCTACTAGTATCAAGTTCAGATCGGATACAAACTACGCTCTTTTCGTATAATGCGGGCGGGCTACTTGCGTATGCGCATCATTATTACCGTAATTTGAATAGATCCGCCTGAGCAGGCCCGAACAAAGAATTATCGGACGGAAGCGATAGATAAACACAAACGAGTTTTGAAACGAAAGATAATTTCGTTTACCTGTAAATCGTTTAAATGTGTTGAATTTTTCAGAAGGTGGAAGATACCTATTTATTGGTTGGGTAGGCATAGGTAGATAACATATATACCTATTTGAACAAACTATTCGAACTTCTATCTCAACTAAACCTATATGGCCACTGGAAACCTCTTTCTATTTTAGGTGTATACTCTAAGATTTTGTGGTTTGTGGTGGTGGTGTAGCTACAAACAAAGTTGTCTTATAGGTAGTAGGTTTCTTTCGTACTTAATAAAAGGTACGAAAGATAAGTTCACTACAAGAGCAGTGTTGTTTGGAGCTTTTGAGCATAATTTTGAAAGCACGCTACTAGGATTGTTTGCATGGTTGTCAAATTCTTAATGAAAAAAAAAAACTGCAGTGTATCGTGTTCATGTCTTAAATATTCAACGTTAATAAACGTTCTGTAATGGTACATAGGTATGTCATCATCACTGGCCTAGAACTGCCGCTGTAGTTCCTACCTAAAATATAATACGGGTTTTATTCGTATTTTACTGTATCACGCTCTAATATTCCCGGCGTTTAACTGGCGTACAACAATGGCAGTTACGCCC
Organism: Pyrausta purpuralis; assembly: GCA_963924145.1. Taxonomy (NCBI): domain Eukaryota; kingdom Metazoa; phylum Arthropoda; class Insecta; order Lepidoptera; family Crambidae; genus Pyrausta; species Pyrausta purpuralis. Next base: position 17,750,403 of record OZ001650.1, read on the forward strand.
GCCGATTTCTACTGCGAACAATGTTTATGTAGAAAAAAGTTTGCGCTTGGTCAGCCAACCGCGACGGACACGGCGTGTGCGCAGTGCTCTATGCGCGGGTTGGGTTGCGCGCGCGCAAGCTATGCTTTTTATGCTCTATTGTACGGCTTGTCAAGGTAAACACTGCGGTACCTTGAGCAGTTGTAATAGGGGCTGGTTTGCAACAAAAGTGGCTAACTTGGTGTTCTGGCGACTGTACACAAGTTAAATGATACGAGTTCAGAGCCCTTAGATGCGTCGGGCAGTAGACATTTCTATTGTAAGTTGTTTCTTGTCTAAAATCAATTTATGTACTTCAGATGAAAGACAGACATAGATTTTTCAAAAAATCGTAAAAGAGGGAAAAGCAAGACACAACAAGAAAAATTGAACAACTTATAAAATGTATAATTTTATTCAAATTACAGGTGACCAATTGCTACGGAAGTGCTAAGTACCTACCCATTGAGTGCAGAGTCAGTTGTCTCAACAGCAACGCATCTAAATATTTATTCGTTAATTTGTTTTTTGTCTTCTTTGCTATTACAGAACTGGGCTGGTAGAAGGAGACGTCATCATTGTCATTTTTTTGGTTTTATTCAACTTAACTTATAACTATATTTAAGAGAATACTAGCATTGGGCTCGTTCCTAAATTCTGACATGGCATGGAGCGCAGGTGCATTCAGCTGGGCTTGAATTATAAATGCACTACACAGAAACACAGCGTCTTAAAAAGTAATGTTAAGTGTGGGTCTTTAGTAGTATCAAAGGGAATTTTGTAGGAGAATGTTATAGATAATGCCAACTTAATATAAAATAGAGTATATACTGTGCAAAGATCAGAACCATAGGTTCAGGTAAGTTAAAGATTCACAATTAGAAGTTAAACCTATATATTTCAAGTCAATAACCAAGTACGGAGTCTTCAACCTTAAAAATAAAATTTAATACCAAATTCAGCTTTACCCAACCGGAGTTGTTTTAGAAAAAATAATTATTGAACGTCTTAATCCTTCATAGTTTCGTAGCACGGTATAATTACAAAAGAATAAACCTTGAGGGAGGTCTATATTCAGCATGTTTCGTAGGTATTTAATTGTATCCGTCCTCCCGTTCTCACTAAACAAAATCTTGCGAGTCTTAGCGTCCAAGACGAGAGCATAACACATTCAAGCGGTAAGCAGATATACATTAGTATCAAGCTGTTGAAGCTATTTTAACACTTGCTCTCTGCATCGTATGCTAATCTCGCTAATTGACTCCTGGCCTAGATCTGGCAGCTGCTTACATCTCTCTAATTGTTTTCGGCGGCACGCAAAGGTGTTCGAGTCGGATTTCTAATTGTTTCTCTTAGAACCTCCGCGCTCAAGGTTTCAGTGGCGAAAAGTGTTGTAGTATTTCTCGTTATTGAAACAACTCGTTTTGTTGAAGCTTCGATTATCTATTCAGTGTCCGGAATCACAAAGACACTTGTAAAGTAGCAAGTTATTGTAAATTCTTCTTACATTACAACCCTAATTGCAATTTTGCAACAGTCATTAAGTTTATTTCGGGTATTGTTCTGACGAAGAATGAAATGGCCACTTTATAGTTACTATAAGTTTTGTAGGTAATACTATCTGATAGTTTATAACAATGGCTCTCATGTTTTAAATACGTATTGTTCATAATTAATATACTAGTTAGTACCTATCTGTTGTGTATGTGTGAAAGAGGATGAAATACAGTACGTATCGCGATGATAAAAATGTGATTGCTGTTTATGGTCAATGAGAAAATGATAATTATCACACAATCAGTCTTTGTATTATTTAAATACTTATACTTTTTACAGTGATTTTTTTAAAAAAAGAAAACAAATTTGCGACTGAAACGTAGGTTATCAAAAATTCACAAAGGTCTATGCGAAATAAGCACTTAAAAGGCAATCGTTTTATCTTTACCCCGACTCGTACTAAGCCTCGCAAAAATAATATTAAGCCAGCACAGGTGAGGCCCACATATTATATCGTATAGCCGACTCGCTATTTAAACTTGGTTATTTGAGATTTCCCCCAGTTTATGCCTTCGCGTCGGGACTTAGAGTATATTTTTTATTTGCTTTCCATAAAATTCACTCTTTTCGGGATAAATGAGTGGCTTTTGAAAACTTTTAGTAGGTACCTAGTACTTTTTGAAAACTCGTTCCTATGTGAACTACTGAACTCTTAATCCGGTGAAAATGAGTTCTTCTGCACGAGAGCTTTAGATTTTTCGACTGAGATAATTTTAAAAATATCAGTATTTCATTGCTGTAATGTTGGTTACTATGTCGGTAAGTAACATTGTAATGTCAAGATGGGCACGAGATCTTGCCTTTAGACTATTTGTGTAAAGGTCGTCGTCGTATTCGTTAATTTACGTACCCGGTACCTTTTTAAAATATCGAAAGGAAAGGAAACATGTTATTTTATCAGCATCTTCACCGTGGCAGGTTCTACGGTTAAAAACAAATCAATTAAATTAAATGTTGCTCGTTAATTATCCTTTAACGAACGTCTTTTTAAAAAATGTTGATTAATCTCTAATTAAGGAAAACCCGTATTTCAGGATGTTGACCTGTTAATTTATTGAAAGGATGTGTCGGATAAATTGCACTTGTAAAAAGCAACTGTGCCATACAAGGAATCGAATCCTGTGTCTTACGCTATCCGGGCGCATGCCTTTCCCACTCGGCCACCGACTCAGTAGTAGAGTGGCCGAGTGGCACAGGATTCCTTGTCTGACACAGCAGCTATTTATAAGGGCAATTTGTGTTATTAAGTTTGCATAGCGACAAAACACTATAAAAACAACAAATAAAATAAACTTTAAAAGTAAAAACCGACTTCAAAACCAAAATGCACTGAATAGTCTTAAATAAACTCTTCACCATTGAAAGGAAAGAAATCCGTTTTAGGCAAACAATTTCTTTTTGGAGTCGGTGCTGTGATAGTTGATGCTTAATGGTCTAAGTAATGGCACCGACTTCAAAAAGAAATTGTTTGCCTAAAACGGATTCCTTTCCTTTCAATGGTGAAGAGTTTGTTTAAGACTTTTTAGTGCATTTTGGAGTTGCACCTTATGATTCTATTTTTTAAGAAGCTACAAATTACCTATCATAAGTTCCGTAATTACAATTACTGAACTCTTAAGCGTTAAGGAGTTCCCCATCAGCTATCTACGAAATACTACGCCGAAGCTAGTAAGCTACGAAGAGGCGACCTGGTGTTGGTAGTTCTTCCTCGCTTAGTAGTATCGCTAAGAAACTGATTTCGTGGGTTTTCTTCATTAAAAAAAATACTTTTTTATATTTTTTTGGTATCAGTATTGTTTGTACAACTACCCCTGAGTCGCTCGCCGTCGACCAAAACAACATCCTGTATTTCAGGATATCTGAGATAGCCAGTGCCTTAGGTCGGCCTAACGGACGTGGTTATGTTTAAATATTTATACAAAATGTAAATTGTTCTGGTGCCCAGCGGGCGGCTGGTTTTTCCGTATGAAAATAACCAAGGTATTCCATCGAGAGTGCTTTGTAGGAATGTGTTCAATTCTTTTACGCACGCTCTACTCAAATAACTAGGTAATATTACATTCACATTAGTAAAAAATACTGATAAAGATTTGAGTAAATCAGTTTATTATCAAATCCGAGTTTTTTGATATTTAAATAAGAATAGCTGCGAAGTTTATTTTTTCAGTCATTTCATCATTATGAGCCTAATGACGTCCAGTTTGTTCCTGCGATCTTTACAAGGTCAACCGTCCATCTTGTCGGTAGACGTTCTACGCCGCGTCCTTGGTGGAAGGGTCACCAATCTAGAACTTTTCTGGCCCAACGGCCATCAGTTACTTGTGATATGTGGACTGCCCATTGCCACTTGCTTGAGCTTACTGATTATCAGGGCATTGTCCGTTACCTGAGCTCTTCAACGTATTTTATAATAAAATATTTTACTTATTTAGTAATTTAGATGATAAATGAACAGGTAGACATAAAGTTTCCAGTAGCTACATGAGACTTTCCGAAACTATAAATAACGTCACATTGGCTACCTATTTCGGTAAGTCACGTGATAGTACGATAACGGCCCTCGAACAAAGCCAGTTCCGTCCCATTGGTCCCTCACAAAGAACAATAACCCATTAATTTGAAGACAGTTTACTGCGCCGATTGAACAATGCGAGTCACCGTGCGTACGACGATAATAAGTTATTACGCGTATCTTGTTATTGTTATGGATTACAACATACTTGGTAGAGGTCAATAAGGTCGTATTTTGGACGATGCTGTTTAACATGTATATTTTTTTCCAACGAATCGGACCCTTAACATTATAAGTTACTCGTACCTTCGAATCGTGTGATTTGAATCCGTTTGAATAATGTATTGAATAAAGTAGTACAACGTATCCTTATTTTTATATTTTGAACAGTGTGAAATGTTCTTAAAATTAATATTCCGAGATAATAATTTTATGGAAATGTCAAAGCAATTGCGTGTATACTATTACTACACAAACGTGCTACGAGCCCGTAGCTCTTGCTACGATTTGGCTACGAAAAATCTGGTGACTTATTATAGGCACTTATCGTAAATGGTACTTTTTCTTGAATGCATTTACTTATTTTAGGTTCAATTTTATTAATTCATTATTTCGTCCGCTCACACACAGAAGTCCATACACTTGTTATTTTATTTATTTTATTAAATTTTATTTCTTTTTATTTATTTTATTAAGGGGTAATTGAATAAATTTATTATTTGGCTATAGTAGGCCTATGTACATCAGTAGACGTTCTTTGGCTGATAATTATGATGATATAGGTATTAGCAATTCAGTACACAGTTAATCTATTTCTATCAAATTAAATAACTTGTAGGCACGTTATACTAATAAAATAAAGTAAACAGAAACGCTAAACTTAATAAAAATATGAAAAGTATTTAGTATGATTTTCGACACAAACGTGAAATTGGAAACGGAACCTAATTTTAATCAAGTTTCACGAAATTTATTTTCCATTATACTTTAGTGAATGCTTTATTCTATTTTCCTATATTATATTTTCTTTGGTATTATAAATCAACGGTGACTTTATTTTAGTTATAAATAAGCCAATAATGTTTTTATTCACGACATAAACAGTTCATACAAATACAAAAGCGTAGATTTACAGAAATGATTAACATGTTTCTTTTTCTACACTTTCCCTGACCTATTACAGCAAAGAAAATAATCACGATCAATACTAAGCTTTGCCAGTGACTTTGTTTCTTTGTGTTATTATTCTATGATTTGGATTGGTAGCTCTCTTTAATTTCTTCCATAGTCATATTATAGTCCCTCATACCTGAGGGGCAATTCTCGTGCAATTCGTATACGAAAAAAGTTCACCGATCGAATTTTCTTCGTCGAAAATGAAATAAAATTTTGATTTCTCATGTTTTTTTCGAGCGATAGTTTTTTCACTGCTGCGAGAATCAGCCTCCTGCTCCACCTAACACTCACACCCATGAGGCCGATTCTCGCGGCAATCTAACTTCTTTCGTGTGCTAATTCGATTGCGAGTTACCAGTTTTACCAAAAAAACAAGTGAAATATCTACACGTAAAAACCTATCGCACGAACATTATTTTAATACAAAAAAATTTCTTCGACTATGACAATTCGATCGGTAACCTTTTTTCGTATACGGATTGCACGAGAATTGCCCCCATATCCCAGTATCTTTTGTATCCATATGTTGCAAAAGTCTTTTATGAACCGGGGGTTGTCCTTAAGTGCACTGCATAGTATATACAGGGATAATTGTCGGTTCGCATCACGCTGCATTTAGATTAACGTTGTCTAACGGACCCCTATGGTCCAGAGAATGGCAAAAGACACAACATAATAATAATAATCATTATATATTTCAGGCAAAAAATAATAATATATAGAGGTCCATTAAATAAACACCTTATAGACTATTATCTAAATAAAAAAAATATTAAAAATCTTTTTACGAATTATTGAATTTTATTAAGCCAGTATACACATATATGTGTATAGGTAGAATTTTAATATACCCTACTTGCCACAAGGAAACAGCTTGTGTATTGTAGGTTTTTCTTTAATGATTTCATGCATGTCTTATTATGTATTGAATCTTTATCCTGCTCCTATCCTACCTGCCTAGTACCATTGAAAGACTTGTAACGTATTGATGTTTAAAGAATGATAGACTAACAAACAACATGTAACAGAGTTAAATATAAAATAAGCAGAAGTTACTGAGTAGGATTAATTAACACAATCAGACACGCGACTAAGGGCATTGCCTGTGGTGGGTGGTAGTCGCAATGTTTTTTTTATAGGTGCTTATCTTAACGTTTCTTCAAGAGAAACGTTTGAAATACACGTAAGAAGCTAATGTCACGCTAGCTAATAATTGTTGAACATTTATAGCGGGCAGTGAGTTGTACTCGTGTAAGCGCTATAGATAAAAGTACAAGTTAGAGCGAAAATACTGTGTCTTCGTTGCGCTGCGTCGGTCGGTCCATATCACTCCTATGTATATGGATCGGATAGTAAATACTATGTTAAATGACGGAGCTGCACCGCTCATACGTCACAACATTGACGCAACGCATTGAAGACGCAACGTTACGCAAATAAATTGTGATGCCTAAAATAAAATAATAATTATTTAAAAAGCTCTGTAGGTTAGACGTCAAATTTCTAAATGTTCAATTTACAGTCTCTTGATTTATGTATGGGCAATTAAGAGTCATACTAATATAGGAAAATAGAGTTCATATTTGTCTAGTACTTTTTGAATGAATTAACACGGAATTGCAGGCATTTGGTCCAAATCTCGTCTCATGAGCCATTTATATGGCATATTGGGACATCATGCATAGACAAGGCCGAAGATGGAGCGCGTTTTTTTAAGCATACCAAATCATAGAGTTTGGGGAACACTTCAGCCGGTTGCGTATTCCATGCGTTCTTGACAATATTAAAACTATGACTACTGTTTTGCATTGCCGTTCATGTAATCAATGTTTTTTTTTATATTCAACTCTTACTGAGGTACTTATGTATAGCCTTCATCAAATTGACTGTTGACCTGACTTCTATCGCTACTTTTGCGGTGTGCTCCAAACCAACCAAACTGTTTTATCGACTAGCTTTATACGCATCCTGTCAAAAAGTCCATCACTGCGCATGCCCGTGTGGTTTGACAATTCTGGCACGCTTAAAGAATCACTGCGAACCAATAAACCCTAAAAACATATCAAAATATTACAAATTACAGCAAGACACATACCCCAGTACAGTTTTAAGGTGCAAAAGAACGTTTTCGGGAACATTTTCAGCGATTACAATGTGAATATAATCACAGTATATGTTTTCTAAGCTTCAAACATTGGGTAACCAATCTAAACACAGCAAGCCGCCATAATTTAGTTGAATAACAGCGAATCAGTGATAAAAACGTTAACAGACAGTGATAAATACAATGTTGGAGGACACATTAATAAATATCTGAGAAGTGAGGACGATGCGGATGTGCTCCCATAGCTCGCACCATCCCATATTTTAGGGTGTACTGCCATGAGACTCATGAAATATTAATGACTTAGCTTTTAGCAAATCAAACGAAATACATATCATTACTGTGCCTGTAGGTTAAATATATCAATATTATTTACTATGGATTTACGCGTTTTGCATTAAGGAGTGTTTTAATATATAAATCGTATTTGGAACCAATCTTTTCATACACGTGTTTTTGGACTGTCAATTTGAGCTACGACCTACCTTGATATTGGAGCCTGAATTCATTTGGTAAGTACCCAGATTTTAATATCTAATTGATGCTTAAAAGCTAATTTCAAAGACTGAATTTTTGTACAGAACCAGTGATGTTTTCCCCTCGATCATTATTTTCCATCACGACATTGCAGCCGGAAATATACTTACATGTTCAACATAAGCTCTTCATATTTAACGATTTACTTCAGGAATAACTGCTATATGTAAAACAATAGACTTCCTATGACTTTATGATCGAAAATTGATGATTTTTATATGAAAATTCACGTTTATAACTTAATCTATGAATATTTATCCATCTTATAATTTGTATAGCTCAGGAAAGGCAATATTATAGATAATCGGTTACAACACAAATTTTGACTTCATAACTTTGTTTGGACTGGTTAGGAAGTCCCAGTGTCTTATATTTGGGTATGATGATATGTTTAAGAGTCCTAATAAGTGTGTTAAATTTCGCAAGTGTATGTTTATGTATTTGAAAAAATGTGTATGTTTACGAATATATAGGGTAACGAGATATTATGCCGAGTTTTTTAATCAATCAAGAATATTCCAACTTAAAGACCAGTGTAAATATCATCAAAATCGGTTTAGTAGTTTTTGAGATATGTACAAAAAAAAAGTATGCTCAAATTTTAAAAGCGTAATAACACCTTTGTCTTCCGTTTAGGATAAAACAATTGATGATTCGGAGTCTTTTAAGTCTTTTTGTAGAGTTTTTGGAAGCGGTATATAAGTTTGAACATTATATTTTTTATTCCATTGAATTTCTTTTTGCACACATCTCAAAAACAACTAAACCATTTTTGAAGACATTTACATTGTTCACTGAAGTTGAATATGCTCCAATGAAATGAAACCTTATTCACTTTATCGTATTCAAGTTATCCGTGAAAAACAATACGATTATACAAATTTACGAATATCAAACATACATACACTAACGAAATTTCGCACACGTGTTTGAAAACCTTAAACGATCTTCATACTCGAATATCAAATTTCAAAGACGTCACATAAATACATGCCGAATGGATAACCACCTTTTTTGAAAATCGGTTTCAAACTTGAGTGAGTTAAACTTGTAACAAACTTTATCAGTTTTCATTTTTTAGAAGGTCGCATGTCGTTAAAACGTATAGTTCCCGATAATTAAGCAAAATACCTAAAAAATTACTATGATTTACGTGAATACTACTACTTATATGATTTACGTGAAATTGGAAACTGAACTTAATTTCAATCAAGTTTCACGAAATTTATTTGCAATTATACATCCCTGAATGCTTTATTCTGTTGTGACTTTTATTATAGTTATAAATAAGTCAACACTGTTTTTATTCACGACATTAACAGTTCACACTAATACAAAGGCGTAGATTTACAGAAATTATTTTCATTTTTCTTTTTCTACACTTTTCCTGACCTATTACAGCAAAGAAAATATACTTATTTCACTTGCCTAGTAATAGTCAGTTATCATCAGGAACCTGATTCTCGCGTCAATAAAACTGTTTTCCATGTGGTAATTGGATTATGAGTTTCACCGTTTTATCGGAAAAATCAATTAATATCCACTCGTAAAAAAAAACATAATTATTGTAATTGTTTCGCGGTCTTTATTTTGTACCGTTCACTTTCTTCGCGCCGCCTGTATTTTCTCTGTTGACTGATGGTCGCGATGGAAGTCCGCCATGTGTACAGTTTGTTTGTGCATCTTCATGCACAAACATATAAAATCAATTAATACATTGTAATCGTGACCCTGTTATGCAAAAAAGGTTATTCCCTGTTATTCTTTAACTAGCGGTCCCCCGCGGTGTCGCCCGCATGAATTTCGGAATTCCCGTAAAATATTTAAACGCAAAACCTTAGTGATAAGCGCAAGTGCGTGTTTTTTTTAGGCTGCTAGCATTATTATCTTCTCCTTATTCTTTAGCCACTACCTACCAATCGCTTGATGTAGGCCTCCCTTTACCCTCTCCAATTATCCCTGTTTTGGGCAGTTAGGATCCAGTTTCTGCCCGCTATCTCTTTTAAGCCGTCTTTCCATCTCATTTGCGGTCTTTCTCTTGGTCTATTGTATCCGTACGGTCTCCATGTTAGGACTTCCTTGCACCAGGAATGTTCCTTTCTCGCAACGTGACCAGCTTCCACATTGTAAAATGATTGGAGTAACTCTGAATGACAGAAAAAACAATAAAAGGCTGAGACCACAAAGCTAAGTGACTGATGTGGTAGAGAGTAGCAAGCATTATTTTAGTAAGAGTTATTTTAAAACTGTGATAGCTTCTAAAATACTTATTGAAACCAAATGATGTCCAGGCCAATTTTGTTTAAATTAAAATGTTTTGATAAATAATAATAGCAGTGAGCATCAAAACACCTTTCGAAAATAGTACATTATTTTTTATCAAATTTAAAAACATAAAAAAGTTTGTAGTGAGTAAACCATATCAGATAGGTAGACATATGCTGTCGCGGATTGGTTTGTAGAACTTTTAAGGCGGGACAATCCCGTCATATATGATTTTTATGTATATTAATCGATTTACGCTGCGTACGCTACGGAAGCTCTTAATATAAATAGTTTTCCCTCGAATTTTCAAAATTTTTCATTGTTGCTTCGTTTTCATAAGTCGTATCGTAATGTTTTAAACTCAAAGCCTTCTCGATAAATAAGCTATCCAACACAAAAATATTTTTTCAAACCGGTCCAGTAGTTTCTGAGATAAGCGTGTTCAAACCAACAAACAAACAAACTCTTCAGCTTTATAATATTACTATATTAGTATAGAAAAATAATATTCGGTTGATAGACTCCTTACATTGCGAACTGCATGGGAATTGGTGCCAATATTCATGCAGTTTGCACTCGAATAAAGTTACCACACGGAAAAAGTTCGATCGACGCGAGAATCTGAGCCATGATCTATTGAATAATGAAACTCGAAACCTGTCTTTTGAATAGCAATTCTCACTTCAAATTCAGCTATTTTAAGGGTTATAGTGGCTTCGGGGAAATCTTTTATTTGTGTATCAGTAACCTTTTAAAATAGGCAAATATTATTGACCACACTGTATTATTTCTGGACGTGACTGATCTCGTCCTCGTGCCATAATATTAAACTTATCCTGAGCTGGTCGATAGGCTACTATTCAAGCCTTTACATGGCCGTTACAAAGGTCACTCTGTCCCTAAGTAATTTATAATGCAATACACGGACATGCGATTCCCTGTAGGGAAGTTAAACATGCCCTAAATGTCAACACAATAAATTTACTACTACCATGCGCCATTGAAGAACAGATAGAAATCTTCGCGACACTTGATAAGCATATTTTTTTAGTTCATCTTGGATATTTAAATTTTAAGAGTTTTTAAGGTTTTGAAACACAAATCTCGTAAGTATAAATTAATGATCTTAATTTCTAGTAATTACATTGACATATGAAATAACAATACAAATCAAATTTATACTTTATTCAAATACTATAAAATATTTTAGTACTCTAACTTAGTCGAAGTTTGTGGACCCCTAATTCAGTTACAATTTACACAAAACCCTCAATGCGCGAGTCAGATCCGCACTTGGCCGGCTTTTATTAACTCTTATCAAATCAAAATGTAGTGATAAGGCTGTTCAGATAAGACTAATTCGTATAAATATACCTACAGCATAAAAAGATTTGCACCTACACGTGCCCCCATAAATTATCCCAATAAAATTGAGGATCGTATTATGTATGTTTCAACTCCACGAAGTTGTTTAGAAAGCAGTTTTTCTAACTTATCCATTATTCGTTGAAAATTACTTGTCCATTTCCGAACTATCCAACTCAAAAACGATGTCAAAAACTTCCGTTGGCAATAGAAAACACATCGGAAAGTATTTGCTAATGTATTTCCTCTGCGAACTGAAAAGTAGTAGAGTGACGGAAATCAAAATAAAGGTGTGTTTAGTCGAGCTTCCGACGGCAAATTACATTTTTCCGTGACTACGTACTGATTGTATTAGTAAAGCATTAGGTAGTTTTTAACTGTCAATGTAATCAGTCAATGTAAAAGTTTTCGGTTACATTAGCGGGCCGTAATCTGCTTTTAATATCTCCCGCCCAGGTAAAATAGTTTTTAAATAAAAATATGTAGGTAAAATTTAAGCGTATAAGTCTCATTATTTTCTGATAATATGTAACGCTGTTGACCCAACATGAAAAAGATAACTATTAAACCTTCTTCCTAAATTGATGAATTCGTTCAGAGAGTTTAAAAGGTAAAGTATTCTTTTCTGAATTAGGATTTCTCCTTATATCGGTATCCAACTTCTAACTTACAAGTAGTTCTTCGAAAACTGTTTCTACCCAGAACATTACAAAGTGTTCAGCATAATTCATAACGTTCGGAATTCCTTACGGGCTGTCGTGAGTCGTTCTTATGTAAGCAAACAACAGTATTGTGTCAATAGAATGTTTTCAGCTATTCCCCACAAATGTAGATTGAAATAGCGATAAAGGGGCCAAACAATACGGCGGTTTAGGGATCCTTTGGAGGCAAAAATATTACTAGAATTAAAATATCTTTACAATAAGTTCCTAATTCTAAATACGGGAAATGTTCGTGACTGCGACCATTTTCAAACGTAGGAACTGACTGAATTCTTAGAATAGAAAATTTATTTATTTGCTTAAAAATATGGTAGTAAGTAAGTACATTATCAGGTCTTATATTAAAATGAAACAATCATGTTTCATCGATGTAACAATAGGCAATCATATCGACGTCATGCAATATAACTATGAGTAATAATACAATACTGAAAATAGTTTTTCTTTATGTAAAGCATTTAGATTGGTTAAAGTTTTAAATTTCAAGAGTCAAGAAAATTATAAATAATAATAATAACAGTAATGACGTCATTAAATGTCAAATATTATGTCCAATTGAGAATAAATAATAGAAAACATGTCAAGTATTGGGTAATTACAATGCATTTGAGGTGGTCACCACGACAATTTTGTGAACTCTTCAAGGTAAATTTTGTGAATTCTTAGGTTCCTACTCGTCAAAGTCGCCGCCATAGCTAAAATTAGGCTCAAATATGTATTCAGTGTGTATTTTTTAGAATTTATCTGCCGATATAAAATAATCGTTAAGTCCGTTTTATAAATCGAAATTGCACTCATTTTCTGTGACTTGAATTTTGTAAACCATGGACTAAATCTAAGGACGGGCTGACCGTGTGTCAGTCAAGGGCGAATGTTATATCCAGCTCACGGTCAGCTAGTAGACATATGTGTTGACTACAGCGATGAGCAGAGAGAAAAGGGTTCTATAATGTCCCATAAATACTGAGTCATGTACCAGCCCTGCCAAGGCGTGGTTCGCGTGTTTCTCACATTTCTCTACCTACATTAGTATATCTGGCTTGAAGCAACGTTATGCCTGCTAACATTTTTCAACATTTTACGGCACGGTTCAGCAATTATGTGTATTGACGCTCATTACCGTAAATAGGAATTTATTTTGTGCTATTGTAAGGTGAATTTTTCAATGTATTTAAGTGAGCAGCTTAGCTATAATGTACCTTACTTTGCATTGACCCAATTCAGCTTTATTCACAGGTCGATAAGTTGTTAGCTAATGGAAAGTGGATCGGTATTTCATGAAATTTTCTTTAAGACCATATGATGTTTGCTTTACGAGCATGTTTGAATTATTAGTAGCGTAAAATTGAAAAATATTGAAAGCAGAACAACATGTTCTTGCGTAAGATTGATTTTAAAAACAGAATAACATGTTGTTTCGGCATGTTTTTGTCTGAAAGTGTGTTCAATATTTAGTGTTATTGTTAAAATTTTAAAAATAACTTGTTGACTGAAAGCGCACGTGGCATTGCACTTGGGCTAAATTTGCATAGGAATTAATTTCAAATGACACGCACGCAGTCAACAGATTCATGTAACATCTTTATATTATTTGTTAGTTGTAATATCCATAACTCATGCATGCTTGCTTATGCTTTAAAAGGCTTGTTTTGTAAAAAAAAACGGCCAAGTGTGAGACGGACCCGTGAACTGATTTTTCCGTGCCAACTTTAACTGAATTAGGGAATCCACTTACTTTTCCACTTAACTAAAATACCACAGTATTTTGTTGACAGCAAATATAACTTTGTTATTCATAGTGTTTGTAAGGAGAACAAAGTTATGTTTGCGGTTGTTGAAAACTGCTAGTTCGATCCCGTCCGAACCAATTTTCGTTGAAAGTATTTGTTAAATCTACGTCATATATTTTTTCAAAATTTACAGTCACTTAGTTTAGAAGTGAGAGGCTCTATCTATCAAACGTTAGACTTTAAAAGAAAATGGTTTTAGGAACCTCTGTATCATTTTAAAATACCTATCCATAGACTCACACGCATAGGTATGACAAAAAAAAACAGTTTATTTCATGTATCGGATGCCCTCCCTTAGATATCATTATTTTTTTAAGTTTTTGTATAAGAATCGTAAAGCGGTTAACAGTACACATTTTCCCACCAATTTTTAACAGTGTGATGCTTATTGTTGCAGAATTAAGTAGCTGTAACATAAGGACGGACAGACAGACAGATAGACTGGACGAAACTAAAAGGGTTTCGGTTTTTGCCATTCGGCAACGGAACCCTTAAAAGAACTATTCGCAGTGTACAATTAGGTTTTGCTTAGTGATTAAGGATTAAGGATGTAACAGTGAAGATTTTCACACTGAGTTCTTATTATATTTGAATAGAAATTCAGATAAGTGTAGACACATGTAAATACGATGGCGGTCAACTGGCAATCTATTGAAAAGAGCAGTAGAAATAGCGATGTGCCAATAACGGAGGAGCTCGCAACGCTTCATAGGCCGTTCTAATTGGCCGGTTGTGATTGCGACTGATTCCGCCGCTTGCGCACGTTGCAGGGGTGCCAGTTAAAAATCAACATGAAAAAGTAATGTTGCCAAAGTATGTCAAAATAATCAGAAATTGTTTTGTTGCGATTGATATTGGGTGAGGTTTATGTTTAGCTTTGGATAACCTTCGGCTAATGATGATGATGATCGATATTGATCGTATTTGTGCTGCTACGAGTATGAGTAAAGCAGAACAGATTTTACTAAAGGCATTTGTCTCCTTTATAAGGCAGTTCGCTTTTCCACTCATGCTTATCCGATCCGTGCAATAATCGCCCATTCAAATAAAATATCGTAGATTTTTATAAGTTGAAACCGAAGTGGATAGCAAAAAAATGGCCTGAATCACATTATACAGGAAATTACCATTTAACTACTTGACGACATGTTTGTTGCAGTGGTTAGCACTCCTGAATACTGAACCAGTAGTCGCCGGTTTGAATCCCGAAAGGGGAAATTTATAAAATTATTTTGCTTTAAATTTCCGCGAAGCGACGCCGGCGCAGGCAACTAACTACACGAACCGTCACCGCGTTTAGTATTAGTTCAGGCAAATGCAGGATGCACCACCCGCCCTCCCTCAATACGCATGCGGCACAGCTGATGCAATTAATATTACCCAACACCAACGTGCAAAAAACCTCGACGCGTTTCGCCACTACACGTGGCATCCTCAGGAGATGTTGTCGCCTCGGCGGAGCACGGACGACTGAATTGTGTCGACTGGCGAACAGGCCTTTTATACTTTCCGTCCACTAATGAGGTGACGTAATCGTTGTCACGGAAATTTGAAAATGAAGTTAATCCGTTGGAAGTTGACGGTTATTATTAATAGATTGTTGATTTGAAAATATATTTAGAAGTGGAGAGGCGGTATAACTGACCTGTTCGTTCAACAATGTAAGCGTATTATCTTTATTATGTTTTATTATTTCTAATTGTTCCAAAACGGATAGTTTCAAGCCTTTTTCACAAGTATGAAGGACAGAAAAAGTATGATTATCAGGAATACTATGTCCTGAATCTAAAAGATGTTTGGCGAAATGAGACCTCTCAGGATGGTTGTTTCGGTAAGCGGAAATATGTTCTTTATAACGTGTGTTGAAGCTACGGCCGGTCTGACCTACATAAATGGCGTTACATGCACTACAGTTAAGCCTATAAACACCAGATTTTTGGTGTTTATCAAGCTTATCTTTTCCGTTACAAACTAATCTTAAAGAATTATTAGTTTTAAAAGCTACGCAGATATTTTGACGTTTTAATGTTTTAGAAATACGCTCCGACACCTCTCCTAAGTAAATCAAACTAGAATTATACCTGTCTACCCTTTCTTCAGGAACAGAGTATAATAAACTAGTTATGATTTTGTTAGTCTTGTTTTTTATTAATTTGTCAATAATGCATCTCTTGTATCCGTTTGATATGGCGATATGATACAAAATATTAAGTTCTTTATGGTAATTGTCTTTACTAAGTGGTACAGTGAAGAGACGATGAATATATGAATTGAACGCGGCCATCTTATGTTGCCACGGATGACAAGACGATGCATGAATGACAGTGTCAGTATGTGTTGGTTTTCGATATACTTGAAATTCATGTTTACCCTGCACCCTTGTTATAGTTAAATCTAAAAAGTTAATACTATCGTTTTGTTCTATTTCTAATTTAAATTTAATTTTAGGATGGATGTTGTTAATTTTAGAAAGAAAAATATCTAACTGTCTATTAGTTCCGGTCCAACAAATCAAAATATCGTCAACGTATCTATAATAATAAAGTATTTTCCTTTCTTGAATTAAATATTTATTTTCAAAATAATCCATAAAAATATCTGCCATTAATGGACTTAAAGGAGAACCCATTGCTAAGCCCTCCTTTTGTCTGTAATATAGATTGTTGAACCGGAAATAATTTTGTTTCATGCATAATAATGTTAATGATATGAGATCTTCTATCTCCCCCGGATGCAATCGCTGTTTTTCTAAGTGATTCTTTAAAATATTAAGGCATTCTTGATAAGGTACGTTGGTAAATAAACTTTCTACGTCTAATGATATCAACTTTGCATTCCGAGGGAGAGAGACAGATTGTATTTTCTTAATTAAATCTAAGCTATTTATTAAAGAATATTTTGGTTTGAATGACGATTTCTCCCTTAATATTGTATTTAGTTGTTTAGCTAATTTATATGCCGGTGCGCCGATGTATGAAACTACAGGACGCATCGGCATATTTTCTTTGTGAATTTTTGGTAACCCGTATAAACATGGACTACGTGGATTCATTTCTAATAATTTGTTATTATGTTTATACGGGCCATCCCGAAACAAAAATTGAGTTGAATTAATTGCTTCCTTTATATCGGACGCGAATGTTTTGGTGGGGTCTGATTGTAGTAGTAAGAAATCGTCACTCTGAATTATATCTTCTACTTTATTAATATAATTATTACGTTCCATAACCACCACCGTGTTACCCTTATCAGCTTTGGAGACAATCAAATCGTTTTCAGTAATTTTAACAGACAGTGATTTATAAATATGAAAATCCTGATTAGGTGACCTACGATTTGATTGTCTCAAAGCCGTTCTAATCTGATCAGCTGATACATTAGTGGCTAAGGATTTAACATGCTGTTCTTGTTTACTACATACAACAGCAATTTCCACGTCAACCGCCAATCTTTCTAAAGTTTTTTGATTAATTGACTGTCTTAAATTATATTTTAAACCTTTACTTAATAATGAAACTTCGTCACTGGACAATTCAACATTAGATACATTTTTAACGCGAGGGTAGAATGTATTTGATTGCGGCTGTTCGTGGAAACCCTGCTGCATGTTATCAAGAGACTCGCGCTTCAACACACGTATTTTTCTACATTGAATTATGTATTTTTTGTGTGCTTCCTGTGAAGCAAGAAGCCTAGCTTTATGATCTAATAAATCGAATTCAACGTTATGTAAACAATATGATAATTGGGAATGAAGAATTTTGAGGTGTAGTTTTAAATTATCTCTAACCGAAAACCAATGCCGAGACTCCTCATTAAGCCAAAACAGTTGTGCTTTTTTAATAGCTATATCTGCTTGTCGACTATTCGTGTTGGAACGTATATTTATATAATTTGGAATGACATGTTCACGCTTACATTGTTGGTTGAACAGACATTTTGAACAGCTAAACGATGAAGTTCGTTAGCTTTATGTATAGACGTGCCTGTACAGCTATGCTGGCTGATTTTAGATAATTAATGGAATCAGGCGTTACTTTGCGGAAATCCATTATTAAGTTGAAATTTATAAAATTATTTTGCTTTAAATTTCCGCGAAGCGACGCCGGCGCAGGCAACTAACTACACGAACCGTCACCGCGTTTAGTATTAGTTCAGGCAAATGCAGGATGCACCACCCGCCCTCCCTCAATACGCATGCGGCACAGCTGATGCAATTAATATTACCCAACACCAACGTGCAAAAAACCTCGACGCGTTTCGCCACTACACGTGGCATCCTCAGGAGATGTTGTCGCCTCGGCGGAGCACGGACGACTGAATTGTGTCGACTGGCGAACAGGCCTTTTATACTTTCCGTCCACTAATGAGGTGACGTAATCGTTGTCACGGAAATTTGAAAATGAAGTTAATCCGTTGGAAGTTGACGGTTATTATTAATAGATTGTTGATTTGAAATATATTTAGAAGTGGAGAGGCGGTATAACTGACCTGTTCGTTCAACAATGTAAGCGTATTATCTTTATTATGTTTTATTATTTCTAATTGTTCCAAAACGGATAGTTTCAAGCCTTTTTCACAAGTATGAAGGACAGAAAAAGTATGATTATCAGGAATACTATGTCCTGAATCTAAAAGATGTTTGGCGAAATGAGACCTCTCAGGATGGTTGTTTCGGTAAGCGGAAATATGTTCTTTATAACGTGTGTTGAAGCTACGGCCGGTCTGACCTACATAAATGGCGTTACATGCACTACAGTTAAGCCTATAAACACCAGATTTTTGGTGTTTATCAAGCTTATCTTTTCCGTTACAAACTAATCTTAAAGAATTATTAGTTTTAAAAGCTACGCAGATATTTTGACGTTTTAATGTTTTAGAAATACGCTCCGACACCTCTCCTAAGTAAATCAAACTAGAATTATACCTGTCTACCCTTTCTTCAGGAACAGAGTATAATAAACTAGTTATGATTTTGTTAGTCTTGTTTTTTATTAATTTGTCAATAATGCATCTCTTGTATCCGTTTGATATGGCGATATGATACAAATATTAAGTTCTTATGGTAATTGTCTTTACTAAGTGGTACAGTGAAGAGACGATGAATATATGAATTGAACGCGGCCATCTTA